>JADLZN010004520.1:0-28423 GCA_018155175.1 Sinocyclocheilus anophthalmus
GTACTAAAATATCAGCCCTTAAATGCAGGTCACTGGGGACCTGACGTGAAAGGCTCCATGCTTACGGCTGTTTCCAAGAAGAGCGTATCTAAGGGACTATTTGTTTATTCCATCAAGGCTAAAAGAAAACCGCAAAACAAGAGCTTGGCGTATGTGGCTTGGTTTTAAAGAAATTTGTGTTTGAATTTGTGTGTGTCTATAAAATGTAGACAGTAATGACAAATAATGCTTGACAAGTGTTTGCTCCCATAGCAAGTGTATAATTAGACTTTAAACTACATACTAGAGTGGTGTGTGATGTGGGTGGTAGCTAGCAGGGTTGTACACCGTTTAGAATTAACTGAGGAAGCCTTTTAAATTTCAATGTAATATTTAAATTTGAACCAAGGTACAGTAGTGAACAGGAGCAATTCAAATTTGAACGTACAATTAAAACAAATTGAAATGTTTTATGAGAAAAGCAAAGTTGGTAAAGAAAAAAAAATTGTGTTTAATAAAACCTTGTTTTAAATTGTTTTATAAATATTGCTGAATTAAAGACAGATAGACTCTGGCCCAAGTTAAAAAGCCCACAATAAAGTAAGTACATTTGCTATGGCACTGATGCTTATGAGTGTATAAGTATGAGATCTCTCCTGTTATTTACAGCAGCAAGATGGACAGAGCTGCTCTTGTATCCATGTGTGACACTGATTCAGTTTAGGAGGAGTTTAGACCAGACAGAATCAGGGGCTCGATTTGTTTGGAAATGGATCCTTAGGCTCGGTTTTACTGCTCAAATTAGCAGAGCCAGTCCTTGACCTGTATGCCCTTAATTAACAAGCCTTCAATTCCCCTATTAATTAGAACAAGCTATTAGCTATTTTACATCACTCTTCATTTGTCGACAATTAAAAGGGCAATTATTAAAAGCATGCCACACGGATAATTGTGCGAGGGGATGGGCAACCACATCAGTGTGAAGATGCTGGAGACCTGAGAGAATCAGAGCAAAAGGTTTCTCTGAGCTTTTTTGTTTGAGTGATGCTGCATAGAAGACTGTGGATCTTTGATTTTTATAAAGTTGGTCTTTGATTTTTACCTGACATAAACGTCATCAACTTGCATAAGGCCAGAGGACTAAAAGATACATGGGGGGGGGGGGACTTCTCTTTAAAAAACAGTTCTCTTAGATTCAAGATCTTAGACCACTCGTGATCATATAACAAAGCAGAAATATTACCAATTTTTCCTTCATCAAGACCTACTCATACTTTTCAAAAACCTAAGTGCTAAGCAATGGCAAAAATAAGATTAATCAGTCTGATGCACTGCACTGCAGCACAAATGCATTCCCATTTAGACGCGGACCCCCTCTTGGCAACAATAATCAAAGAGCAATGTAAGCCATTACGAAATTACTTCCATCATAGTTTCTGTGCCAAGCTCTTCCGTCTCACATTGGCATTCACTGTGTCAGATGTTTGGAGCGACCCTCAAAACTTTGAGCCATAAACCACACCAACACAGAAATCCAGCGTCAGAGCTTCTTGGAAGGGACAGAATGGGGACACAAAACAAAATCGCTTTTCAGTCTGATGGCAAATATAAAAAAGAAACTCAACAAACCCCACACTGTCCTTCTATCACTCATTGTGAGCGCTCGTACAAGGCAGAGTGACTGTCTGTTTTTGGTGTGTGTGTGTGTGTGTGTGTGTGTATGATGTACAATGAGGGCCAAAAGTCCATTAGTGGAATGCACTTTTCAAATTTTTTTTCATTACGAAATATATTATCAGCATAACAATTTGAATGAATATATAAATTTCAAATATAAATAAATATTTGAATGCTGCACAGACCGATCAGTGCTTGACATCAAAGACCTGTGAGAGCTATAGAGAGCAGATGACTCTGTATGCTTCGAATCGCTCTTGTTGTAGATGATCGAACACGCCTACTAATTGGTTATGAACATGATGCAGGACAACAACTCACTGTGTGAAGTAGCCTATAAATGCAGTTATATGCCCCTAGAATTCAAGATATTGGGACAAAAATGCCTGTGTGACATTTTGTCTCATATTTTTATCATATATAGTTAAGCATTATCACATGAGCAACAAGTGCAATATTACATGAGTGCTGTTTGTGTCCCAAAAAGCACGAGTGCGAATGTGATACTCATTTCATACAACAGTTCAAAAAATAAGAACTTAATATTGTTATATATTTTAGACAAAATATTGTCGATTTTTGCTCAGTTTTGCCAACGCAAATATTACCTATTAAAGCCAGAGCTGAACTGCTGTGCGTCTCCAAGCAACACTGAATTTCTGAATGAATCCATGTTATGAACGAATCGGTGAACCAGTGAATGGTCCATTCATAAAGAGAACCATTTACTCAATTTCTGAATGAATCAGCCGTTTGAACGAATCAAATGAATGAATGAATGACGCAGTGACTACTGGTAGTTTTAGTTTCTTAATAATTTCA
Organism: Sinocyclocheilus anophthalmus; assembly: GCA_018155175.1. Classification (NCBI taxonomy): domain Eukaryota; kingdom Metazoa; phylum Chordata; class Actinopteri; order Cypriniformes; family Cyprinidae; genus Sinocyclocheilus; species Sinocyclocheilus anophthalmus. The sequence goes on from JADLZN010004520.1 coordinate 2,479, forward strand.
TATTTACATCTTCATAAAAAATCTGGGGGAAAAATCCACATTAATACACTAATTAAAGAGATAGTTCACTCAAAAATGAAAAAAGAAAGATTTCTTTCTAAAGCTGCTTTTTGTAATGTCTATTTGATGCTTTTCTCATTTAACACAATAATGCCTTTACATTATATTTTGGGGGTAATTTCTGAGCCAAATTTTGATTTTTGGCGCTTCATATGCGATTAATTAGAGTATTACCACCACATAATGACTAATTAGATTGACAATGTTAATCGATTCCCATCCATATATAGATTATATATATAATTATTATAGTATATATACCGTGGGTACCGAAGTATTCAGACCCCTTAAATTTTTTCACTCATTAATGGTCAATTTTGCTGTGGCCGATACCAATCAGATATTTTTTTAGAGCGCCCCTTGCCACACTTTTACAAAATGTACCAGCCTTTTAAATTTCAGACAATTTACATTTTGTCGTTTTGACGTACTGGCAACAAGCAAACAGCATGAGATCACACAATACATACACACACACGATATATCCAAAACTGCTCCAGTGATCAATAGCCATGCTTCAATCCATTTTTTTTGCCCCGTTCTGTTATCCACAAAGTGAAAATGTGGGAAAAAAAGTTTGCAAAATTTGCTGTGTTCAGCCTGTTTCCATCGAATTGGCCTTTTACTGATAAAATGGTGCGCATAATGATGCCAACCTTAAAAAAATCAAATGTTAGATCAAACAATATTCAGATACAGGTGCAAAAGGTGCAGCAGCTGTTATGTGCATCATTGAAACCATTCAGAAACAGCTTAGAACACCCTTAGAAACACACTTAGCAATGCCTTAAAACCCTTTTAAGCCCACCGGCAGTTTATAGTTGTCATTTTCCAGTTTTCAAGTGACAGCAGCAGTTTACAAACTTCCGTCAGTCACACAAAAGGAAAAATGGAAAAATAAAGAGCTAACGCATGCGATTAATTGCTATAGATGATCTTATTCTCCCTTTTATGACATTATGTATTGTAAGGGGCAAAATATTGAGGCCCCTTTATCCAGTTTGGATGCATTTCCTTCTAATTGGTCAAGGACCCTAATTCTTTTTATGACTTATGATTCCATTACAATGTTGAAATTCAGACAAGTAATGAGTTTACATTTACATTATTATATGAAATCACCTACTACAGTCAGCCATTGAATACTATGGGCCTTTTCTTTCAGGTATACCTTTTTTATCATACAGATGCAATATTTTCTTCATGCTATTTATTTTTATTTATTTATTTTCATTAACTAACACACCTCTAAGAATGAAAATACCTGCATGTTCAATAATAAGTAATTAAATAAACAATCATGGGTGTAGCCTACACATGATAATTATTTAAATAATCATATATTTTAAAAAGAATATAATTAATTTCATGAATATCAAGGACTTTTGTCAGGGTTAATCCATTTGACCGAATCAATATGTGCCTATTCATAAAAAATTTGATATTTTATATATTCACATCACAAAGTATAGCATGCAAATATGTTTATGTAAATGTATAAAACTACTTGTACCTTCACTGCTTCTAAGGGAATGTTCACCCAAAAATGGAAATTGTGTCTTCATTTAGTCACCCTCAAGTTGCAGACCTATGAGTTTCTTTCTTCTGCTGAGCACAAAAGAAGATATGGTGCAGAATGTTGGTAATCAAACAGTTAAATGCATAATTTTCTTTTTATTATATAGATTTTCTTCATTCTATTTATTTTAACTCTTTGATACACAATACCCTGTTGGGGCAACTTAATGTCTGCACTTAGTTCTGCACTACGTTCCGCCGCTTTAAAAGGGAAAAGAAAGAAAAAAAGGAAAAAAAAAAAAAAAAAAAGAGAAGGGGGGGGGGAAAAAAAAAAAAAAAAAACAAAACAAATAAAAAAAAAAAAAAAAAATAAGACAAATGGTTTGTTGTGTTTTCATATTCCAAATAGATTATAAGCTACACTGTAAAAAATGGTGCCGTTAAATAACAGTAGTTTACTGGCAGCAGGCTCTTATTTTTTACAGTGTTTTACCGTAATTCTGCCATGGAAATGAACTCCGCTCCCATTGCTTCAAACTGTTCGAGTTTAAAAACTAGCATCCATACGATATTAGTACTGTGAACTTATTTCATTTGAGTCCACTGAGAAGGAATATTTCTTAGTATAAACCTGCAAACACTTAATGTGTAACAGCAAAATAGCTAAAAACATGACTTTAACTCAAATCGTTGCAGTTCACTGTTAGCTACAGCACACATGTGTGAGACGAAGTAACAAAGATCATTACTGTATCAGCAACTCCACAGTTACTGTCTTTAAATAAAGCAGCAGAACATCAGTGTGTGTGGCTCATCATTGACTGATGTTCACAAATATTTCAGTCAAATTAACTTTTTTCATTTGGTAAATCTGACTCTTACGTTTTACAGTATATTGCTGTTTTTTCCTGGACTTAACGGCAACAAGCTGTAGAAAAACCGTGCTGCCAGTAAATAACTGTTTTTTTTACAGTTTGTGGCCGTAAAATAATTACAGTTTATTACTGTTAAATTACATTTCATGCTGTTTTTTTCCATCTTACATATTTAAATGAACACTTATAATGTGTCCACACTACAGAGTGAAGCAGTGCTGAAGTTAATGAGATAATTCTGTGATTAATTATGTGCTGATTGAGCGTTAGTGATGAACAGCTGCTGTTAACGAGCAGAATCACTGAAGAAAAGAGAAACACAACTGACTTCAGCCACAGACTTAGATGAAATCAACTGAAATAAAAGACATTAAATCTCTCAAGATCTGATTAAACAACTCCTAAAACAGCATTACCAGCTTCACATTACTAACCAGACTGGTGCTATTTCTGTCAGATGTGTACAGAAGTGCTTACTGAAAATGAACAGAGGTTTAGATGATGGAGATCAGTGTTTGCTTTAGTTGAGATCTTCAACCTTGATTTTATAACATTATTTTTATTCGGCTGCTTTAACCGTTGTGTTTCTCATCACATTTGTTCTGGTAAAAAAGGGCCAAAGCACAATATGTAATGCTGAAGGTTATGATTAGTAAATGACATTTCCAGCTTTAAATAACAGGTTCTCTGATTTTGCCCAGAGTCTCTTTTTGTACCAAAGCGATGTTGCGGTAACATATTAGAGCAAAAGAACAAGCAGGCTATTATGAAAGATCACACATCACTCCAAAAATAAAAAAATCTCTAAGATGCTATGAACCACACACATGAAGAATCAGCGTATGAATCTCAACAACGGTGACAATCCAAATAAATTAATAAACAGATCGACTCTGAACATCACAAAACACGCTACTAAAACTCAACACAAAAGCAAAAATAAAAGCACCTAGTAAGAATTAAAGAACATAAGTGGACAATTCAGCTGCATAATTTATTCATGCCGCAATGCATGCTGGGAGTCATGGATGAGTTTTGTCTTGTGCTGGTACCCAGCATGCATTGCAGCATGAAGCTTTTGATTGTCACCATTGTTGAGATTCATGTGCTGATTCTTCATGTCTCTGTCTGTCTAAGAGATGCCTCAGTATTAAAGCCTTTGAATATAAGTTTTCAAAATCCATCATAATTGTCTATCATAATCTCAGCTTGCAGATTCAGATAGCGAGCTTAAATAACATGAACCAAGTGGAAACCCACACTATAGTTTTACAAATCAGCCACTGAATGAGATCAGTGAACCAGGCCATGAAATGATTATAGCACCACCATCATCAATAATTAATCAGAGCCATTTAAGCATAATTTTTCTATGCTTTTATTGCTATAACAAATGTGCACACAGTTACAACAAGCTAGCATTATAAAGTGAAGGGTCAAGAGCACAACTAAAGCAAACACTGATCGCCACGATGGTGAGGTCAAACAAAACGTGTTCAATAAAACATCTAAACCTCTGTTAATTCTCAAATAGTTTTTGTAGCTATACGACAGAAATAAAGTCAAACTGTGATGCTGTGTGTGGAGTTGTCTGATCGTGTTCTGCTGTCTTGTATTTCAGTTGATTTTCATCTAAGGCTGTGGCTGAAGTCAGCTGTAATTCTGGTTTCTCTTTTCTTCAGTGATTCTGCTTGTTAACAGCAGCTGTTCATCAGTGTCTGAATTCACTCATCAGTGTTCATTCTCTCTGTCAGGTGGACTGTATTAGTAAACTCATGTAGGGAATAGTGAATGAGGGTGTAGGGTGTGATTTGAAACACAGCCTCTGAGTGTCGAATCTCAACGCTGTTACTACAAGGCTACTTTCTCGAAAATAACAAATATTACCTAGAATTCATAGTTTTTTTTTACGGGATTGTACTGTCAGAATATGGCCTTTTTTTTACAGCAATTTTTTACAGTGTAAGCAGCCTTTTTTTTGGGTTTGCATCGAATTTCTTGACTTCAATCATTATAAATTTGTTGAATAAAGATTGCAGTTATTATGAGTTAGATGCCAAAAGCTCTCCTCCTATTCAAATTTGACATCGAAGGGGTGCATATAGTTGCCGCACATTCAAATATACGATTTTCAAGAAAAAAAACAAAAACCTGGGGAAAATAAATGCAGAACATTTTCACATAGGACACTATTAACATGAAATGCATGAAACCATTCAGAAAAAATTTGGGCACAAATGGGTTAAAACCGTTCCCAGTACTCTAGCATTGAGTTACATGGGCAAACTCTTCTTGAGCCGTGATTTTTCTCAGAAAAAGTCAAAATCTAGTTGTCCACCAGTGTTACCGAACCAGGCATGAAAAGCAGATGTAAATAGACAGGTGGAGGCTCAGTTTCTCGCACACACTGCTTTTCCTCAGCCAAAGCTTCCATGCCATGCATGTTATTATTGAAATCACTGAGAATGTAAATCAACTGGGTGTACATGTAAAACACAGTAAAAGATGTGAGTGCAGATGCAAAAACACTGGTAACAAAAGTATTTGCTTTAAAATATATATAAGACAAAAAATATAAAAACAAAACAGAATATATATATATAATAGTATTGTAAGATGTAATTTTGTCAGTGCTGATTTGTTTGTTATATAATTTCGAGGCTGTTTAACCATTGGAGATGCAAGTAGAATATTTGGTGTAGAATTCAAATGGGTCGAATGTAGTTTGTGGTCTCCAACTCTATATTGAGGTATTGAGCCTGGCTGAATTGTGCATATGATCCACTCTGCTTTGCACTATCCAGGCATCATTAGCAGCTGAAAGCATATTTACTGTATGAAATTGCTCCCATTTCCATGTATAATGCACTGTGTGACAACTGCTATACAGTCAGGAAGAGTGATTTATTGACACTTTAATTAAACATGGTCAAGACACACTGTCAGGAATATACAGGATTAAAGAGTATTATTTTACAATAAATTTGCAACATGTGGGAGGCGTGACAACGCAGTAGTGAATCCAAGTGCAGGCTTTATTCAAAAGAGTGGTCAAAACAGGCAGAGTCAAAAAACAGCAAACAGGTACAATCCAGGATGAGACAAAAGAGTAATCCACATAATACGCAAATATCAGAAAACAGGAAACAGTCCTGTAGGATCGAGAGGAGGTAACAAGACACAGGTGAATGCAATCAGTGATGAAGGGTCCAGGCAAAGGATTATGGGGAATGCAGTTAGTGAGGGAGTGACAACAGTCTGGGGTGGAGTGCCCTCTGGAGGAGCTCATATTCCAGCTGGTGATTGTAACAAAATTACCGTAGTCAGAAATTTACTGTGAAATCGATGCATGCTGGTCATTTTCTTACAAATGACAGTCATTTACTGCTCTTGTTTTACTGTGAATTCACATTATAAAGTTGTGTTTAACTGTGCCACTGTGAGAAATTTAGATGTGTACTGCTGTAATTGTTTTTAAGTCACCATAATGGTGATTAGTGATTTGCTTGGGATCTTTGACCTTGTTTATTCATATTCAAATTTCTGATCTAGTCACGTCAGAAGTGTGATAAAGCTAGAATATGAAATAAGTGAATTTCCTGATTTTAAGATAGTCAAACTATTCTTAGTATGAGCATGAAGATACTATTTTAGCAATATTTAAGCATGAAGATTAATAATAACTTATTTCATATTCATAACTGTTTGTGAGCCCTTTGCACGAGAGTTAAGCACTGTGCTGAGAAACGTCTTTGAAAGTGTGATCCCAACAACCGATATACACAACACAACAATGGTACACTTACAACATAAACCAACATTACAAAATAAACAAATAACACAACCTGCTAAAAGTGAACCAAAAACAAGTTATAGCACAAATAAAACCAACAAGAATAAAAAAAAAAATGCATGCTGGGCATCAGAGTACATATGCACTGTAGACACACAGTTTCTGCAGTTTGTTCACAAGAGAAGTCCCTGGAAGTCAGGCAATTATTAACCGGGAATCTACCTATATTTCACCAAAAAATGTAACCTTGCATGTTTATTACAATGCACAGATGATTTTTTTCACAATACTAACAGTACATGTAATTAAAGAGAATAACAGGCTCAGTTTTGATTCATGCCGAAAATAATCTAGGGGGCTGCATTTCTTGTTAAAAGTGTTAGTGGAGCAGAGTGTGTAGTTTATTTTCTAAACCTCACAAAGCCCTAGTGAAGAATACGTTTATATTTTGTTTCATGCTCTTTTTTTTTTTTGCTTGAGTAAACAACAGTGTTAAACATCAGTGAAGTATAATTGATTGGCGGAAGCATATATAGATATATGTAAACGTTTCTGCTCTCTTACAATAGCTGTCTCATTCAGAAGGCTGCGCCCTCTGGAGGTCACATTTTTAGGGCACATACGTCATTAAGGACGTCTTATTTAAGAAAAGCAACCATAATAATATTCCTCTTGAGGTATAAATTACTGTAATTTCATTCATATTTTGCGATGTAAAGGTTTCTTTTCTTAAATGAGACTCATCCTCTGTGCTGTATGTGGCTGACAAATACGACCTCTGGAGGGTGCAGCCTTCGAAATAAGACACAGCTAACATGAGGCATGAGTTCATTTTCTTCTGTTGGTTCTTGGATTGCAGTGTCATTCGTTTGGTAGTAGATAGTGTTTAAAGCAAGTGAAGTGTGAAATTTGCATTTCATTGGTTGGTGTTTAGTACATTAAGCCACATCTCTGTGTTTGTGTGTGTCTACTTAACCATATTTTGAAGACAAATGTGTACCCAGACCTGCAAAAAAAGAGAAAAACTCCTTTTGGGTACGTCCTCATTTGTAAAAACAGTATACAGATAAAGTGCTCCCCTGCTACTGGACACAATGCAATGGAAAGCCAGTACATACTTTGTAATGCATTTTGATGTAGTTTTGACTGTTGTCCAAATCTCTCCCACACAGCAGGCTTATTTTGAGATGTATACGAAGCTGCCTGGGTATTATGTCAAAAAGTACTGGATTATTGAATTTTATAAATGCTGCAATGATGACCCTGCACCCAGAATAATGTATCTGTGTGTCTGTATGAATCGCTCTGGCGTTTGCTTTCACTCAGTAATGGTGGATGTAGATGAGCAGAGATCTGATAAACGGGTTCACCGGTTGCGTGAAATCGTCATCTGGTGTGAGTTTAGTGGCGCATCTCGCACCTCTTCATCTGCCCACTCAGTGTCTGCACAGACGATCATCTCTGGTGCTCTTGAATGCTGGAGTGTAGGCCACTGATGTGTGTGTAGTTAATATTCCTCTGAGGTTCGTCAGAGTGCAGGAAGCACCCGAGGTACTGGAGTGTTCACTCCGCTGATGTCAGGCCACCAGCGCTGCTATTTTTACCAGGGTTTATATCGAGATGAAGACACTTCTCTTCAAACCATGTCTGTCCTTAAGGCCTGTTTACAGCAAGAAATGTCACAAATGCAATATTTTAATTTGCATCAGCTGTTGTTAACGCATCAGCATCAGCATGGCATCGCTGCGATCTCTTTTCCATTGCACTGCGAAGAAAATTGAATGCACACAAAAGTCTGTTCGTAAATTGAAATGAGGCCCCCTGAAGTCTCAGATTTTGTTCAACAATGGAATAAAAGGTTTCTATTGTCTGTTTGTCTGTCAGACGGCAGCAGAATATGCCAAGTCGCATCTTCCCGTCGTGTTGCGGCAGCAGCTTCAGCGTTATGAGAAGCAGAAGGAGAACAGCGCTGTGACCCGCCAGTCCATCCTCAAACAGCAGATACTCAACATGGACAAAGAGATCCTGGAGAAACTGTCGGCCTCCTATGATGAAGCAGGTGAGAGCTCGCAGCAGTGAACCTGTAGTCTGATATTTATTTAGTCAGTCTGGCATCATCGACCTTGGAGCTGAGGCACTCAATGAAAAGTTTGCACCCAGAAATTAAGTGTGCTCACCCTCAGGTCATCCGAGATCAGGATGAGTTTGTTACTTCATCAGGTTTGTAGAAATGTAGCACTGCATTAGTGTCTCAGCAATGGATGCTCTTTAGTGATTGGTTCCCTCCAGAAATTGGAGCCGATAAAAACATCACAATAATCCACAGCACTCCAGTCCATCAGTTAACACCTGGGAAACAAAAGACTAAACACATCCAGCATTAAGATGGACTCTCATTCTGACGGCACCCATTCACTGCAGAGCATCCATTGCTGAGACACTGATGCACATACTGTGAACAGTACTGCTTCATACAGAACTGTGTAGCGTTAGTAGTTGGCAGTGTTCAGATTAAACAGCATAGTACCCAATAATCACAATCAGCTGTGACTGGTCCATGAAGCCGTCTGTGCACTACCTCAGTGGGACATTTTCTTCACAAATGTATTACATTGCTGCCACAGAGCTGTTAGTGATGATGGGTTTATCAGTTAAGGGTTGTTCTCTTTCATGAGGTATTTTGCTGTTTTGTTTTGAAAGGATAAGGTCAGCTCCTGTGCGGTTTGTGTCTCTGTCAGGTACCACGTGTCTGGTGGCTCTGCTGTCTGAGAAGGAGCTGACTGTGGCGAATGTTGGCGATTCGAGGGCGGTTCTGTGTGATAAAGACGGTAATGCTGTCCCGCTGTCACATGACCACAAACCCTACCAGCTCAAAGAGCGGAAGAGAATCAAGAAAGCAGGTGAGCAGCTCATCTAATCATGCGGCCTCACGGTACAAATTTCACTTTCATTTTTGCTCTATTTTATTTCTTTGTGCTGTTGCTTGTAATTTGTTTATTTGTTCTTATTTTATAGCTGACTGTTCATTTGTCTTCAAAAATGTTTGAAATCTACATTCGTTTGGCTAGTAGTTTTTGCTGCAGTATTAAAATTGGAACTGATAATTGTGAAATTTCACTGGTTTATTAGAATAATGTTACATGGGTCAAAACATGAAAACAATAAATATTTATTAATATTATTATTTGTGTATTTATGTGTGAGTGTGTGTGTGTGTGTGAGTGTTGTTCTGTGTGTGTGGGGGGACTTTGTGGCAGTGTGGGGACTTGAATTGAGGTCCCCATGGGTACAGAAGCTTACAAATCATACAGAATAAATTTTTTTGTGAAAGTAAAAATGCAGAGTTTCCTGTGAGGGGTAGGTTTATTTGTAGGATTTTGTGGTGTGTGTGGTGTGTGTGGTGTGTGTGTGTGAGTGTGAGTGAGTCGTGTGTTTGTGTGTGTGTGTGTAGTGATGTGAGTGAGTGTGTGAGAGTGTGTTTGTGGAGTGTGTGTGTGTGAGAGGGATTGTGAGTGATTGTGTTTGTGTGAGAGTGTGTTTGTGTGAATGGGTGTGTGTGAGTGAGTGATGATTGTGCGAGTGAGGTGTGTTGTGTGTGGAGTGATTGTTTGTGTTGTGTGAAGTGAGTGAGTGAGGTGTGTGCGTGAGTGAGTGTGTGTGCGCGAGTGAGTGTGTGTGAGAGTGAGTGCGTGTGTGAGTGAGTGAGTGAGTGTGCTAGGGAGTGTGTTGGTGTGATGAGTGTTGGTGTTGTGTGAGTGAGTGATGATGGCGTGAGTGAGTGTGTGTGCGCGGAGTCAGTGTGTGTGAGAGGAGGGAGTGTGTGAGTGTGCGTGAGTGTGGCGTGTGTGTGTTAGGACTTTTGTGTGTGTTGGAGTGAGTGAGTGAGTGGGCGTGAGTGAGTTTTGTGTGCGCGAATGTGTGTGCGAGGACTGAGTTGTGTGTGTGTGTGTGTGAGTGTGCGGGTGAGTGTGTGTGTGTGAGTTGAATGTGTGTGTGGGGGTGAGGGAGTGAGTGAGGGGGCATGAGTAGTGGGTGGGCGTGAGTGAGCGTGTGTGAGAGGGTGTGTTGGTGTGTGGGGAGATGGTGAGTGTGACGTGGAGTGATTGTGTGTGTGTGTGTGTGTAAGAGAGAGAGAGTGTGTGTGAGAGAGTGTGTGTGTGTGTGTGGTTGTGTGTGTGTGTGTGTGGTTTGAGAAATAGGCCTCTGGACAACCTAAGAAAGAAAATCTCTTCTTGAATGATTTTCTTCAGTGATTGGCCTGCTGAAATCCCACAGTAATTAGTATTTAGTTTCTCTGCTCTAGGTGGCTTCATCAGTTTCAGCGGCTCATGGCGTGTGCAGGGCGTTCTTACCATGTCACGTTCACTCGGCGACTACCCGCTGAAGAAGCTGAAAGTGCTGATCCCTGACCCCGACGTGCTGACCTTTGACCTGGACAAACTACAGCCTCAGTTCATGATTCTGGCATCAGATGGACTCTGGGACACCTTCAGCATGGAGGAAGCCGTGCATTTCATTAAAGAGCGTCTGGATGAACCGCATTTCGGTGCGAAGAGCATCGTCCTTCAGGCGTTTTCCCGCGGCTGTCCAGACAACATCACCGTGATGGTGGTCAAGTTCACGAAGAGAGGCTCCAAGGCCGCCGGCTAGTGAAGAAGACTCAGCTCTCATGTGTAATAATGTAATGAAAACATATATTTTAATGAGTGAGAGACTGGATGAATGATTAACATTACGCCTAAGTTTAACGTTAGATAAAAAATATTTTTTGGAGAAGCTACTATTTGTATTTAAGTTGAATGCAATTATTCCTTATTAAAGGAATCGTTCCCCTATGGAACACAGAATCTATACGCAGCTCTTTCATTCAAAAAACAACAACACGCAGTTCAAAGTGACTAGAGGTCATGCAACAAAAATAAAAAATCTGATGGACTGAGTTGTAAAGTTTTCATTTCATCTTTTTTTTATCCGTCATGTTTGGTTTCATTTCCCTGGTTATTATATATGTGCTATTTTCAACAATTAAAAGTAGGTTGCCTTAAGAAGTAACCCAGCTAACATGTATGGTATGTTAAATAAAGTTTAAAAACTGAAATCATGAACTACTGACGAGCATGAGTCTGGAGAAACACGTAAGCTGTGATCGTGACCATGTCTGTAAGACTATATAAAACAGCAATAGACCCAAACTGCAAATCATTCATTGAAAATATTAATCTTTTGCTGCAGATATGAGCAATTTTAACTTTCTTCTGCTGAAATCGGTCCGTAATCTATAATAACGCTTCCTCCAGTGCAAAAGTGCATCTGCTGTTGTCTCTCACATCAAAATCAGCCACATATGTGTTAGAGCTGTTTAAACGCTGCTTGGTCTGTGCAGATTTCTCTCCTGATTCACACCAAAACACTTTTTCACTGGAGGAAGCGTTAATTATGTATTATGGACCCCTTTGATGGTTTGTTTCAGCACCCACAGCTTTTGGCTTCTCAGACGTTCATACTGTTATTCACTGCAGAGGATCCATTGGTGAAAAAGTGATGGAATGCTACATTTCAACAAACTTTGCACGATGCACTGATTTGTGAATCTGAACACGAATGAGATCCGAGAGCTTTGGCGGAGGGAAACCTTTTCAGTGAATAAAGACTGGGTCTGTTTTTTTTCCGCACTCAAAGCATCACGTTAACAGGGTGTAACCGGTCATTTCTTCATTTGAAACTTATTTCATGTCACAGAAATGGTCATATTTACAGACAGTGAAGTGTGCCTATGCTGGTTCAGTTCTGAAGACGTGTTCTGTTTATACAGAGACATTTATAACAAGCAGAAGTTATATCTCAGTTGTGTAAGTGAAGATCGTTTCAGAAACACTGTAGAAAAAACAACTTTACTGAAACACCTTTATATATATTTCAGGTATATCTGACTTAGACTTGATTCAGTATCATCATTGGAAGATTTAAATTCAAGTATGTTGCCTTATTTTAATTAACATGCTCTTTTTTATTCGCATTGTCCAGAATTTGTTTACAGTGTCATATGCACATCAAAAGTCAATGTATTATTTTACATATCGATGACTCTCTGAGACGAAGAATAACAAAATGAATGTTTATATTAAATATTAACACAAGATGAATAATGTAAATGATGCATCATACTCTTCTTTAGTTCATGACTGAAAAAAAGGCTTTTATGAGTAATCCATTAAAATGCTGTTTGTGCTGAAGAATGGTTGAGTACAGTTTTTTTGTTGCATTAATGAATGCAGTGTGTTATCTATTCTATGTATTTTTATATCTGTTGAGGTTTACTTACTATGCTCTATGGTCTCCATCCGCTCTTACAAGAAACACAGTATTTATCATTTTATTTGGGAAGTTATCAAACGACTTTTTTTAGACTTATTTAGTTTAATATAGGCTGTACAGACAAATATAACTATGTATTTACATATTACAACAAGCATTTAATGCTTTAACAGCACACTTGAATCTTCAGTTTAATCAGCAATGTAATTTCCTCATTATCTTCAGCTGAGATGTTCCCGTGACAACGCAGCACGGTGTCCGTCATATATATATATGTGTGACCACCCTGTATGTAAACAAGTGCATACCTGAAGTGAAACTGAAGGACATTTCTGAGGCAACAGAAGCTCCAGATGGCCTACAGCTTGTGGAAGCCAATGGGACCAGTATGCCTTATGTTGGATGGGTAGAGATAACTTTCAAATTGGCTTCTCCTGGTGATAGCATAAAAGAGTTAGTCATTCCTGTCCTAGTCTTAAAAGATCAAAGGTTATCCAAACCAATCATCGGCTACAATGTGAATGAACAAGTGATGAGACAGATTGAAGCGAATGAAGACAGTGAAGTGAGTAATGGACGTTTGCACGAGATTGTCAAGTATGCCTTCCCTGGCATGAAGAAAAATAAGATACAGACCTTCATTAATCTTGTGACTACTGAGAATCCGGGTGAATATTTGGAGATAACGATGAAAGACCCTGTGAACATACCAAAACGCACAGTTATGCAGATACCGTGTCAAGTTAAAGTGCCATATATGAAGCAAGACACTGTTTTCTTGTTCGAACCACATGTAAACCCACAGTGTCCAGATGGTCTGGAACCTCTGGAAACCCTAGTAACTCTCCAGAAAGGAAGTCGTCCAGTGGTCAAGATCAGCGTACAGAACATCACAGGGCATGATATCAGGCTTGCAGGGAAAATTGAGCTTGGGACAATGCAATCAATAAAATCTGTACTACCAGCATCGCATTGTCCAACAACAGCCATGATCAGTGAGGTTAAAAAAACCCCACCAATGCTAATGAAAGTAACAGTGAAGGTCAAAAAGTAGACCTTCTTCAAAGCAGTGGCGGTCAGCTAATCCCACAGTTAAAGGTCTAATTCGTGAGTGGGACAAGTTGGTGTTGGACGAGTATGGCATACTGCACTGCAAAACATCACAACGAATGCAGCTAGTGTTGCCTGCCCAGTTTAAGAGTACTGTCTTAAGGGAACTGCATGATGTGATGGGTCACCAAGGTCTTGACCGCACAACCAGCCTCATCAGAGATCGTTTCTTCTGGCCCTACATGCAAAAGGAGATCGAACACAATGTGCTGAGAACCTGTTCATGCATAAAACAAAACAAAAAAAATATGCAGAGAGATAAGGGCACCCCTCAAAGAGCATCAAGACGACATATCCATTTGAGTTAACATCCATTGACTTTCTTCACTTGGACAAGTGCAAAGGGGGTTACGAGTACATCCTTGTTATTATTGACCATTTCACTCGATTCGTGAAAACATATGCTACAACTTCAAAATCTGGAAAGACTGAAGCAGATCGAACTCTTCAATCAGCTCCGAAAAATATAGCGACATCGCTGTCTCTAGAACGACCCCATACCACCCGCAAGGAAACGGACAAGTAGAAAGATTCAATCGGACCATTCTGCAAATGCTCAAAACTCTCACAGAGAAACAGAAATTGAATTGGAATTGAATAAGCTAGTGTTTGCCTACAATTGTACTAAAAGTGAAGTCACTGGATTCTCACCTTTCTACCTAATGTACTCTCCAAGGCTTCCAACTGATGCATGGTTTGGCCTCAATCCAGACAAGGGCTCCATCGACCACAATGGATATGTGGAGAGGTGGACAAAGGGTATGCAAGAGGCTTATGAGATTGCCAGTGAGCATGCAAAGAAGAGGGGGGGGGGGGGGGGGTGTACCTGAGAGAAACAAAGAAATGATGACCAAAAAGTAAGATGTACTCATCTATTTCCTGGCAATAGAGTTCTGGTGAGAAATCTGACTCAAAAAGGGGGCCCAGGAAAAGGACCGCGGCTCGATCGGTTTGTTTAGGTCTTCATTTGACCTGTCAACACAGTACTCTCAGATAACAGCACCGCAAGACAGGCTTATGTGCTCCGTGCCGTTGGATCTCCGCTCAGGGGTGCTCAGAGGTGCTCAGAGTGTCAGCCGGCTTTGAGAGCTATCACAGCACTGCAACATCAGTATGGTAAGTGACCACAGCATCTGAATGGACTATTACTGTCATGTTTTCATTAATGCATACTAAATATATATCGAGTGGACGCTTTATTTATGTTTTCGTTCTGCTGATAGATGTCTACAGTCGTGCTTCTAGATCTGAGGCATTTCTTTACATATTAGGATTGAGCCCATTGCATCCTATGGGTGTGAAAGTATGCGTGGCTTTTAAACAGAAATTAAGAATGCTATAATGCAATGTCATTTTAATGGTAGTTGTAAGTCCTGGACTCGACGAATATCACATGCTAGTTTTGCTAGTAGGAGGATGTGCCTCACCTGATGCACAGGTAAGCTTTTGCCCTCAGAAGGCCCTTCACTGGAAGACATCATGGAAGAGCACCCGAGGAGGTCTCCTACCCTCAGAAGAACCATAAGAGTTACTTTGAGTCCACCCTAAAAATGAACATTTTATCATTATTTTCTCAGCCTCAAGTAGTTGCAAACCTGTGTAAAATGTATGTCTGACTGTATGAAGAGATGTTATGCTTCGCTCACCATTTAACTTTCAGTGTCCGGAAAAGGTGCTAGACAAATGAATGGAGACTGTCACAAAACCTTTGGCATAACATTCATTTATGTTCCCCGTGGAAAGAAAGTCATACAGGTTGGTGACTAATGAGGGTGACTAAATGATGACAGATTTGTCTTTTTTAGGTGGACTATTCTTTTAACTATAAACTATCCTGATTTAACTCCTATGGGCCTGTCCCACTTCCCACACTTACAGTCTTTGCATTTGACTGCGTCTGCTTACATGACATATTTCATGATATATTTGGCCCAAGTGGACATGAAAACTGTAATCGTGTGTAGAACTGTTGATTACCCATAGTGTTTTTACAGAGCACTATTTATACATTTTGTTTTCAGTACTTTTCGCTTTAAAATAAATGAACAGAGTTTCTAAA
The DNA here is from genome assembly GCA_018155175.1 of Sinocyclocheilus anophthalmus. Classification (NCBI taxonomy): domain Eukaryota; kingdom Metazoa; phylum Chordata; class Actinopteri; order Cypriniformes; family Cyprinidae; genus Sinocyclocheilus; species Sinocyclocheilus anophthalmus. Next base: position 18,209 of record JADLZN010004520.1, read on the forward strand.
TGTCTGTTCAGCAGTCCCTGTGTAACAGATGACACAATGTAATTTGGTGCTATTAAAAGTGATAAAAAGTCATTGCAAATGGTTTACAAAATACACATGCTGTTCTCTGTGCCAACTCCTCTTGCATAGGAGTTCCTGAACATGATGACTGATGAGATGCATGTAGCCTTAAATACTGCTGTGTGCACTTACTTCCTACTCTTGGCCCTATGACTGTAACTTCTGTCAATGCTTCATTAATATTTAACTCTCGGCAGAATGTATAGTTTTGGACCACTGGAGGCACCACATAGTGTGGTTTGTATAATGTATAATATGGTGATAAGGTCATGTAATTAATATATTATTGAATAATAATAACACTAATATTTTAGTTTTTGATTGATGTCAGTTTCCTTTCACACTAGCATTAGTCTTTGTGCCTGGTTAAATTATAATCTGCAACATATCAGTGCAAACTTATGGATAATTGAAGAAAATTAATTGCAAAATCTCAAATTTTGACGTGTCGCCACAGGCTGTTTTTGAAGAGCTCAAAATCCATACTTTACCAGAGCAACTCTCCTGACCATTATCTCATATGGTGACTGAGCTTCTAGACCTGCTGGTTATCTTCATTGGCACCCTTCAGAGCTCATTTGGCCCCTGTGCTCTCCAGGTCACTGTCAGTGAGGCAGATAAGTGTCCCATGCTGCTTCAATTACCTCTCCTGCCCCAACCTCTCATGGTGACTTACACTAAAGGATCATACTTCCCCAGAAAGGGAGGCGGCCCATTTTTTTATGTCATGCTTTTAAGGAGGATGTCCAGGATGTGACACTTTTCTGATGGTTTGCGTCGACTAAAGGGAGGTTTCTTGGAAACTGTCCCATCTCAACATTGATAGATGGACATTTAGTTTTACCACTCTACCTTCAGGAACCCCCCCTAAAAATAACTCATACTTAGAATATCTCATTCTTCTCACTCAGCATCAAAGTCTTTCTATACAAGTGAGCAGTGACATAGTACTTAATGATGCTGCTGGTTTAGCTCACTAGTGAAAGAATATAGTAGAAGACTAGTATAAAAACTAGTAAAATAATGTTTTTTAAATAAACCAATTACATGTAAATGATCTAAATAAATACTAAGTCAAATTGTATTTATGTATCAATAAAACGTAAGTTATTCATAATGTAGGTTAATGATTTTCTTGAGCTCTTTTACATTGTTACTGTGTCTTTAAATAAAATTACATATTAAAACGTTCACTTAATTCCAGCCCACCAAGTATAACATTCATTGCTTCAAATTAATAGCACTTTTCTTGGCAGTCTCGCATTCATTCTTATGGGCCGTATAGTTCCCATGGCAATGGGTTGCCTGTCTGTTTCAGGTAAAGTGAGGGAAACATAGTATTCTGGCATCAGCTTGTGTTCTCTCAGAGATGCCTGTAACCAGCAGTGAAAAGAAGCATGCGGCTGCTTTCATGTGTTTCAGACCACCACATTATAGCTTTTGTGTCATTGTGTGGCTCTGCCTATGTGCAGGTACTGGCGTTTGTCTAAGTGGTGTAAAGTGGGATAAAATAAATGAAATATAACATTTTAGTTTTTATGGCAAGCTCTGCTTTAGCGCTGCACACATAGTGAGCTATTCATAGTGAAAGCGATGCTGGGAAACTTGCAGTTTCTCAGTGTTTTACTGTGAATTAAATGGCAGCAGTGCTTAAATATCACAGCTGTTGATCTTGTTATGGGAATAGTTTGGTATCGTTGGAATGAGTACAGAGAATGTAGCTGACTGAGGAAGTTAAGACTATTTGAGAAGGTTATTACCCTTGAAGAACTGAACGAATTCAGGGTTTTCTGTGCTTTTTAGACTGTTTGTCTTGGATACGGTGAGCTTTTTTTAACCTGATCTTCCAAAGATAAAGTGAAAAAAAATAATTTAAACGTCAACTTCATTGATAATTTTATGCAGTGATTTTCAGTCAGGGGGTGGGGTCCACTATGGGGCCTCTGCAAACTTTCAGGGGGGCCAAATAATCTTAAATGTATTTAAATTTGCCATATGTTTTGGAATATAAGTTGCTTTTTATCATTTGAAATGTGCTGTGACTTGTATTCCAAAGTGATTTGTATAATACAATTAACATCAAGCATGCCAAATGTGCAAAGCACTCGCATTTAAATTTGTGCCAAATGATGGCGGTACATGAGCCGAAGTTTATTTTTGTAGCACGTTACCCACATACCGTAAACTTAATTTTTGCTCTAAATAAATTTGCCATTTATAATAAATGTTGTTTATAATGAATGTCACTATAATTTGTTTGTTTTATACTTACATTTTTCATTCTTTTTCTGTTCTGAATACCATTGTGAGGGGAAATACATGTTTTATAGTGTTTGTAAGCATTTCATTTTATTTACTGATATTTTACATTATTTCTAAACGTAATAATAAAATGTCACTTATTTCACACACCTACTTGTTGTTTTTTTTCCCTCATTTATGCAACTTTGAACTGTGTGACATATAGTCAGGTGCAGCTTATTTTCTGGAAAATATTTTACTCATATTACCATAATCGTGTTAACTAAAATAAACACATTAAAATTACATGAGTGTCTTATACAAAATGGGGCCTTAGAGTCAAAAAGGTTGAGAACCTAGCTTTGTTAGGCTATTCCTGAGGTGCCCTTTGTGCTAAACTGAGTTAGATTTTTCAAGAACATGGGACTATTATATATCACATATCTTGATAATTAGGCTCTAAATTCATGGAACAGAATTCACCAAGTCAACCATGCAAATGTACGTTATAACGGAATAGTTCAGATAATTTTCTAGTTTTCTATCTTGTGATTGAATTGCTGTACAATTTGGTTCCTGAGTGACACTCCAGCCATGTTGCCATGTAAATTTCTTTTGTGCGAGTTTTGAAATGGCTAGCTAAGCACATAGCAATTTGTGTGGATCAGCGATCATTTGAATGCACATCACCGTCTCCTCCTCGACATAGTGCCTTACACGCATGGATGGTGAGATTGCCCATTGATGCCAGCAGTCCTCCCACGCTGTAGCTGGGATAGCTGATGCTGGGGTGTTTAAGGCAGTTACAGAGTTGGTAGGTGATTGACTGGGGAAGTCAACATCGTTTGCAAAGGTTATTACCTTTGCTGCACCAAATGCATTGCTCTGTAGACATTCTTTTGTCTTAAATCCATGTCTGCAGGACAATTTCAAGTATTTGGAGTCGTTTTATGCTCATTTTGCAAGACTGCAAATTTTTCCTCACATTTTGCTAGTTTGGTTTCAAAAATCACATATTCTGGCAATTGAGGTTAGTTGCTAGGTTTGATTGCGGTTCTGTGTTCTTGCTGGTGCGATCAGAAAGTGTTCTAATATTTCACTCTTTCCCTTCAGGGTGTGATCAGTGTGCAGCTGGTGGTTACCATGGTAATGGCCAGCGTGATTCAGAAGATCATACCCCACTATTCCTTTGCACGATGGCTCCTCTGCAGTGGCAGGTAATGAGGAAGTACAGCCCACTGTGCCGCTCTGGCATCCCTCTCGATGGTCAGCCTAAAACGCCATCTTAATCTACAAGGCAGCCTTAACAACACAAAGCACAGATCCTGCTCCACTTTGCACACAGCATATCCTGTTTTATTGTTCATATTAAGGGCCCATCGAAAATGCATCATTATGGTGTTTCAGTAAGACCAAAGGGTATCATCAAAAAGCCCTACGACCCAAGAGAACCGCTAACGAAAGTACAAGCCACGCTCATTTCCCCCCTTAATTAGCGCCATGTGTGTTTAGAGTAAACAGCTCTTCCAAATGTGCTCAATAATTCATTTGTGCTTGTTTTTGGCTGTAAAAGTAGTTTGGGAAAACTCTGGCTGGAGTGCAGGGCTTGAAGTGTTGCCCAGGAGACTTTCATAATTAAGTTTTCATTAGGAAGTAAACATGAAAAAAAAAACAACTGAAAGCAGTACAGCCCTCTCAGGGCTCATGACAGGCCAGTTGCTAAACAAAGTTAAAGGGGTTGTGGTAAATGTTTGCCACCAAAGATCCGCTAATTTTATTACCATCAAACAACCTTTGTAATTTGAAGAAATGGTTTGCATGAAAATGAAAATTCTGTGATCATTTACCCTCATTCCACATCAGTATGCCTTCTGTGAAACATAAAATGAGAAATTCAGAAAGCTGCAGTCGTCGGTCTTTTCCATGGAGTTACAGTGAATTCGGACGGAAGCTTTCAACCTTCAAAAAAGGACACAAAGGCACCATAAAAGAATTATGAAGTGGTCCATGCAATGAAAGTCAATAGGTTGACTCGCATGTTGTTTTAGACCCCATTGACTTTCATTGTATGGATAAAAACATTCTTCAAAATATCTTTTCTATCTGTTCTGAAGAAGAAAGTCAGTCATACAGGTATGAAACTAGATGACTGAGAGTAAATTATCACATTACATTTTCGGTGATAGGTTCCTATTATATTAACAGACTACTGTTTTCATCAACGTAGGTACTAAAAAGACATTTTCCTAGATCAGCATATTAGATGATTTCTGAAGATCATGTGACACTTGAAGACTGGAGTAATGGCTGCTAAAATCAACTTTGAAAAAAATTACATTTTAAAATATATACATACCGGTAAATAGAAAACAGTAATAATATTTCATAATAAATCTGTTTACTGTGTTTTTGATCAAATAAATGCACAATGGTGAACATAAGAGACTTCTTTCAGAAACATGACCCCAAACTCTTGAACGGTATTGTACGTATGTATAGGTTTTCAAGAGCTATTTGTTTTTCAGCGACGGTAATATACAGGTGCATCTCAATAAATTAGAATGTCGTGGAAAAGTTTTTTTATTTCAGTAATTCAACTCAAATTCTGAATCTCGTGTATTAAATTATTTCAATGCACACAGACTGAAGTAGTTTTTTAGTCTTTGGTTCTTTTTAATTGTGATGATTTTGGCTCACATTTAACAAAAACCCACCAATTCACTATCTCAACAAATTAGAATACTTCATAAGACCAATAAAAAAAAAAACATTTTTAGTGAATTGTTTGCCTTCTGGAAAGTATGTTCATTTACTGTAAATGTACTCAATACTTGGTAGGGGCTCCTTTTGCTTTACTGCCTCAATTCGGCGTGGCATGGAGGTGATCAGTTTGTGGCACTGCTGAGGTGGTATGGAAGCCCAGGTTTCTTTGACAGTGGCCTTCGGCTCATCTGCATTTTTTTGGTCTCTTGTTTCTCATTTTCCTCTTGACAATACCCCATAGATTCTCTATGGGGTTCAGGTCTGGTGAGTTTGCTGGTCAGTCAAGCACACCAACACCATGGTCATTTAACCAACTTTTGGTGCTTTTGACAGTGTGTGTAGGTGCCAAATCCTGCTGGAAAATGATATCAGTATCTTCAAAAAGCTGGTCAGTAGAAGTAAGCATGAAGTGCTCCAAAATGTCTTGTTAAACGGGTGCAGTGACGTTGGTTTTCAAAAACACCATGGACCAACACCAGCCGATGACATTGCACCCCAAATCATCACAGACTGTGGAAACTTAACACTGGACTTCAAGCAACTTGGGCTATGAGCTTCTCCACCCTTCCTCCAGACTCTAGGACCTTGGTTTCCAAATGAAATACAAAACTTGCTCTCATCTGAAAAGAGGACTTTGGACCACAGGGCAATAGTTCAGTTCTTCTTCTCCTTAGCCCAGGTCCTTTGATGTTGTCTGTGGTTCAGGAGTGGTTTAACAAGAGGAATATGACAACTGTAGCTAAATTCCTTGATACGTCTGTGTGTGGTTGCTCTTGATGCATTGACCCCAGCCTCAGTCCATTCATTGTGAAGTTCACTTAAATTATTGAATCGATTTTGCTTAATCCTCATAAGGCTGCGGTTCTCTCTGTTGGTTGTGCATCTTTTTCTTCCACACATTTTCCTTCCACTCAACTTTCTGTTAACATGCTTGGATACAGCACTCTGTGAACAGCCAGCTTCTTTGGCAATGAATGTTTGTGGCTTACCCTCCTTGTGAAGGGTGTCAATGATTGTCTTCTGGACAACTGTCAGGTTAGCAGTCTTCCCCATGATTGTGTAGCATAGGGAACCAAACTGAGAGACCATTTTGAAGCTCAGACCTTTGCAGGTTTTTGAGTTGATTAGCTGATTGGCATGTCACCATATTTTAATTTGTTGAGATAGTGAATTGGTGTTTTTTTTAAATGTTAGCCAAAATCATCACAATTAAAAGAACCAAAGACTTAAACTACTTCAGTCTGTGTGCATTGAATTTATTTAATACACGAGTTTCACAATTTGAGTTGAATTACTGAAAAAAATGAACTTTTCCACGACATTCTAATTTATTGAGATGCACCTGTACTACTTCTTGTCTTTTTAGTCTGCGTTGGTACCAGCATCCCACAGAAGATGAGCTGAGGACTTTAGCTGGAAAACAGCAGAAAGGAGGCAAGAGCAAGAAGGACAGGTATAACACGGCATCACTGTTGTGCTTTTCTCCAAATTCATACACATTTGACTTTTGTGTATCAAAAAACATTTGGTGGCTTCAACAAAGTGGTAAAAATCAAGCAGCTTTGTTGCCCATATTCTGCAGTGGACTATGCATACAATGCTAATTCCCTAAGAAGGTAGACTAGCCTGTGTCTAGCAGCTTAGTTTTGATAGTCAGCTCTATTATACCTACCTCCTGTTCTCAGACAAAAGCCCATTTTTGCTCTGCAGGGAGCTCTTGGGCCATTTTGTCAGACAGGTATGCTGCAATCCAGAGCAGGGAGACTACCATGCCCACAGTGCTTTTGTGCTGAACACCATTGTGCACACTGACCTATGTAAACAACAGAGACCCGGAGGAGAAGTCCAAGAATCTCGAGTTCAGCTGGCTTGGAGCCACGGGGCAGAAAGCTTGCATACTAGACCCGTTCACGCTAAGGCCTGTGCTCCTTTCCAATATCCCACCGTTCCCAGCGGAGCCTGACATTCATTTCTCTATTCTTTGTCATGCAGACAGCATTTGAGTTGGGTGGAAATATGTTTGATTTGAACGTTGTGTGGATTTAGCTCTTTTTTCAATGGCGAGGAGGGCTCCTCTAATCCCCAGTAAAATGTGCAAACTCTGGTGTTTGGTTTCCAATAGAGACAGAGCCCTCAGTTAGGACTGCGAAAAATCTGCTGTCCTTTGGAAAAAGTTGCAGATCCCACACGTTGATACTTTTGCTTTCATTCATCATTGTGAATAAATGAAATTGTATCGATTTAGCTTCAGTGTTAACAATTAAAGGCCCTAAAAGTTCAAAAGTGACAGTAAAGACTTTTATTTTTTTATTTGAAATTTCCCGTTCTCAAATAATCCTAAACAGATTTATCCTGGTTTTCATGGTCTTAAGCAGGCGCAGCTCTTTTCAACGTAGTATAACAAATGTTTCTTAAGCACAAATCAAAATTTTTTTTCAGCAATGAATGATTGCTGAATGATAATGTAACACAAACGTCGTTGACAATTCAGCTTTAACCATCAGCAAGAATAAATTATATTTTACTATATATATTTTTGATCAAATAAATGCAGCCTTGTTAAGAATTAGAAACATTAAAAAGCATTTATAAAATCTTACCAACCACAAACATTTGAATAGTAGTGTATAGGTAACACTCATAATTATAAGCATTTATTATCGTTTGACCACTGTATTGTATTACGTTTGATTTGATGATACTCTGTGATGTTAATATATGGTTTATTTATTCTCTTTAAAAAGGAAATTCAGGAAAAATACACTTTTGTTTATGGTCAAACTATTATAAAAGGTTGTATTAATTATGACAACAAAAAGTGTTATCAATTTGTATTGCAAGACTTCACAAATTATTTCAGTAGTCATGAGAAATTGTATTGTGTACAGTGATGTTTAAGTGTTGTCACTTAAAAAATAGTTTAAATGACATTATTTCCATTGTTCTCCAAGTTAGTCACAGCTGATTCATTGCTAATTCATTGTAGGCTATATTGTAGTTTCATGTATTTGTTAAAGTGAAGAGTAGGTAGTCAACATGACAGCTGTATGAAATCATTGTAGTAGTGTAATTGAGTTAAACTGTGACATCCCATGCAACTTACAGCTGAATGTTAATCAAATAAATGAAACTAAAGTGTCTTTTAAAATGTGAACTGGGAGCGTCTGAACTTCTCACCCTGATGATGACATCCCACTTCACATAGCAATCAGAATTCACACCGCCAGGAAGGAGATATGAGTCATGTGACGCATTGCATTGTGTGATTAGGTTAAATGCCAGAGAAGCCCCGCCATGCTACAACTGAAGCCACTTACAAGAGTGCTGAAACATCATAAATGAATGGATGGAGTAGTCCAGATGCTTCTGAATAAATTCTGTCTTATCTGGGCAGCAGAGGATGATAACGGCTAGTTCTTGAAATAGCATACTGTTATAATTTTGTATGTTTTTTTTTTTTATAAAATATGCTAATTATTCTTAGGTTTGGCCTAGATATTTTAAGTAATGTGCTTTGAAAGATGTGCTTTCTAATAATAAAACTGTTGTATTTTTATATTCCCCCCGTATCATCAAAAGCATATAAGCAACTTTAATTACAACCATCTACACATTTATTCAACCTACTGGCAAGTGAATGGAGAAAAATAGCACTCTAGTACTCAATTTAGTTTTTTGGCCCAAAATGTCCTTGGTAATTTTTGTGGGTGTGTTTCAGGTTAGCCTGATTTTGGTGTTTCATTGTTCCCTATTATATGTGTTATGTTCCGTGCTTTTCTCAGGAAGTAACCATGGGCACTTGGAGAACCAGCCGATTACTATTCCAAAGACATCGACCCTTCTAGCTGAAGGTCGATGTCTTTGGGAATAGTCATCGGCTTGTTCTCCAAGTGCCCATTGTACTTCCTGAGAAGCAACGTGAACATAACACATATAATAGTGAACAATGAAACACAAAGTAGGCTAAACTGAAATACACACATGCCCAAATTACCAAGGACATTTTGGGCCCAAAACTCAAATTGAGTGCTAGAGTGCTATTTTCTCCATTCACTTGCCAGTAGTGTTGCATAAATTGTTATTGATTGTTGTAAATTAAAGTTGCTTATTTATGCTTTTGAATATAACGGAATATAAAAATACAACAGTTTTATTATTAGAAAGCACATCTTTCAAAGCACATTACTTAAAATATCTAGGCCAAACCTAAGAATAATTAGCATATTTTATAAAAAAAAAAAACATACAAAATTATAACAGTATGCTATTTCAAGAACTAGCCGTTATCATCCTCTGCTGCCCAGATAAGACAGAATTTATTCAGAAGCATCTGGACTACTCCATCCATTCATTTATGATGTTTCAGCACTCTTGTAAGTGGCTTCAGTTGTAGCATGGCGGGGCTTCTCTGGCATTTAACCTAATCACACAATGCAATGCGTCACATGACTCATATCTCCTTCCTGGCGGTGTGAATTCTGATTGCTATGTGAAGTGGGATGTCATCATCAGGGTGAGAAGTTCAGACGCTCCCAGTTCACATTTTAAAAGACACTTTAGTTTCATTTATTTGATTAACATTCAGCTGTAAGTTGCATGGGATGTCACAGTTTAACTCAATTACACTACTACAATGATTTCATACAGCTGTCATGTTGACTACCTACTCTTCACTTTAACAAATACATGAAACTACAATATAGCCTACAATGAATTAGCAATGAATCAGCTGTGACTAACTTGGAGAACAATGGAAATAATGTCATTTAAACTATTTTTTAAGTGACAACACTTAAACATCACTGTACACAATACAATTTCTCATGACTACTGAAATAATTTGTGAAGTCTTGCAATACAAATTGATAACACTTTTTGTTGTCATAATTAATACAACCTTTTATAATAGTTTGACCATAAACAAAAGTGTATTTTTCCTGAATTTCCTTTTTAAAGAGAATAAATAAACCATATATTAACATCACAGAGTATCATCAAATCAAACGTAATACAATACAGTGGTCAAACGATAATAAATGCTTATAATTATGAGTGTTACCTATACACTACTATTCAAATGTTTGTGGTTGGTAAGATTTTATAAATGCTTTTTAATGTTTCTAATTCTTAACAAGGCTGCATTTATTTGAT
>JADLZN010004521.1:0-58921 GCA_018155175.1 Sinocyclocheilus anophthalmus
GACTGTCATAACAGGTATATTGTTCAGGATGCTGAGTGTGAAGTAATTTGAAGGAGCATTTCTCCAGAAAGCTGCAAGCCACAATCGTTCCTAACAAACAGTTTTGAACAGCACTAGTAACATTATCAGGCACTCAATATTATCAATACTCAATTATCCCTTGTGGCATTCAAATAGCTTGAATAACTCAACCTGCACTGAACACTTAAAAAAAAAAAAAGACTCACCTTACTATTTTTACGTCCCGGCTCTCAGGTGGAACCTGAAATTGAAACAAATTGTTATATAGTGTTGCTGGACAATTTCTCAATTAATTTACTCAATTAACATGGAGCATACTGTTAACAGAAATAAAAGCATCTTTTGGCAAAGATTTTATAAATAAAAAAACAATATAATGTAATACATGTCTGTCTCTTCAGTGCCCCTCTCTGTTTCTATCATTCAGGATGCACTTTGGAGCATTCTGCCTGCTTAATAAGGGGACTGGGCTGCTCAAAAGTTTGGACACATTAATACTTTTAATGTTTTGAAAAAAAGTCTCTTGCTTGTCAAGCCAGCATTTATATGATCAAAAATACAGAAAAAAAACAGAAATAAATCAGTTGAAATATTTCTTTTCTTTGTGAATATATTTGTCAAATGTAATTATTTCTGTGATCAAAGCAGAATTTTCAGCATCATTACTCCAGTCGTCAGGTTCACATGATCCTTCATAAACATTTTCCAATAAGCTGATGGTGCGGCTCATAACATTTCTGTTTATATTCAACATTGAAAAACAGTTATTCTCTTATAATTCAGCAACCAATGTACAACCTTCAAATGTTTGATGTGTGTGTGTTTATTCAATAGAGAGATTACCCTGTTTTAATTCCAGCATCTAGCATATAATTGATAAAAGTAAAAAATTTACAATTTTCAAATGTATTTTTCTCAATATAAATGTTTCTTTTGAACTTATCATTAATCCAAAGGATCATAAAATGTTTCCAGTAAAATATTAAGCAGCAAAAACTGTATTTCTTACGATATAATAATAAGAACCAGTATGTGATACGAGTACCAATAAAAATGCAGCACTAAATCATCATGTTAGGAACTTTTTCCTTGACGGATCTGCACTGAAGACTAGAGTAATGATGCTGAAAATTCACAGGAATAAACTACATTTTAAAATATATTCAAATAGAAAATTGTTATTTCACATTGTAATAATATTTCACAATATTACTTGGGACTGTTAGTTTTATCAAATAAATGCATGCAGCCTTAAGGGTTAGCACTTAAACATTAACATTGCTAGCTCATCACACTAGTTATCACGCAGCAATCTTAAACAATTAAAATTAATAGAAGCAGTTAAAATTACTAAAGATTAAATTAAGTAATTAAGTTCAAATTTGTTAATTGCGTATGATTACAGATCTCTGGACGTTTTCTTCATGTTAGCAAGTCCTCTGATAACACAGGCCTAAGTGTTCGCCAACATTACAGTCCAACACCGATCTAAGGAGCAATAAAAACACCAAACCTTTAAGTTATCGAGTACACTACATAATAAGAAATTAATTTATTAGTAGAACAGTTTGATCACACGGTGAGGTTGGTGAGGTTTTTGAGGATAACAGCGAGCAGTCTGGGATGAGTCTTGAATGGCTTCAGAAAGTGTTTGGTGACGAGATTGATCATTTTGAGATGATTCTCTTGGTCTATGAGAGAGAAGATGAGTCTGATACCATAATAGATGATCTGTAGAAAAACCATCTCGTCATAACATCTTGTTTTTGGTGTGTTTAGAAGTATTTGATCCATGTTGCATTCATATTTCATTCGAACCACACTAGAGTTCGTTTGGAAGTGGACTGAGACCCATCTTTTTAGCGGTCTCGGCCCGCTTGTTTGGTGCGCACCAGGGTTTGGATGGCAGTGTTCACACTTACTCAAATGAACCGCACTAACAGAGCAATCACACCAGGGTTTGTTTTAATAGAACCAAACATGACAAGTGTGAACACATGCTTTCATTTGTATTTATTCAATTCATTGGTATTTATCAAATATATTTTGCTGCAAAACCTAGCTATGTTCATGTGTGCTTCTTTGGATAGCCCACCTCTGGATAATATATGCATACATACATACATTGGTACTTATCCCCGTAATGAATGTTTTTTTTATTAATGAAAAAAATAATAATACGGACAAGAATATAAGTTTATTATTAATGAAATGGTACTATAAATTAGAAACAAAAACTGCCAGTAGATGAATGTTTTACTGAGTGAGTCACTCATTCATTCAATTTCTTCAAACAGATGATTCATTCAGAATGATGTAAATGGTTCTCTTTATGAATGGACCATTGAATCATGATGCACAGTTCTGCTATGGCTTTATAGGTAATATTGTCATTGGACAAATAGACAATATTGTGTCTAAAATATAACACAATATTAACTTATTATTTACTAGGGCTGGGTATTGACAAATTTCATGCTGGCATAACGTGAACCTGATATTAGGGGTGGAACGATACATGTACTTGTACTGAACCGTCACGGTACGGACATCTCGGTTCAGTGCATGAGGCCTTACAGACAATTCACCCTCAATCCAGAAGGGGGCGCCCGCAGTAATACAACGCTGCAGAAGAACAGCGAATGCCATGAGTTGCACACTTGAAAACAAAGCCCACTAGACAGTGACCATGTGCTGACTCAGAATGTGTCTCTCACAGACTGACAAAGGAGTATACTTTAAAGGCTTGCGCACTGGAGCACTGCGAAATGGAGCTTTGTGCTCATGTATCCTACCTCTCTCATTCGGCACAAATCCAAATATTCCATAATATTTCCATATTTGCGATGTATCTGAATGCTAAACTATTATTTATTATGTAAATTATAGGCTTTGTACTTCAGTCGCGTTTCAACGGTGACACACAGCATGCTGATGTTTGGTTCACTGTATTTTATTTTGATAAAGTACCAACTGTGCTGTCAAGTTAGCAATGCTGGAACTGATGTGTTTTGTGTGTGTGTGTGTGTGTGTGGTGTGTGCGCCGGCGCGCTCACTTCAACTGTTTCCTTATACCAGCAGAATCAACTTTAAACACTTATTGTCTTATTCCTAATTCATCACTGTAAAAGGTCTACTTTTATTTGTGTACACTCACAATGAAAACAAAACATTGTGCTTTTGTAAAATAAAGAAAACAAATAGGATGTCGCTTTCTGCCATTTGAGTTTCCTTTCTTGAACAAATTAAGCATGTCACAAAAATGAACTGAAACTCAGCGTATATAGGCTACGTTACGTGTCGTAATACTGTCTATTCAAAATAAATGAAAAGAAACCTAGCATAGTAGATTTGTTTTTTTTCCGGTTTGTTGTACCGAAATCGTATTGAACCATGACCCCCGAACCGTGACATCTGTGTACCGTTACACCCCTAATGGATACTTGTTTACTGTTTCTTTTTTAAGATGATGCACTGACAAGAATGGAGGAACCAGGAACATCAGAGACTGGAGAAATACACAAAGTGAGTGCCTGGTTATTTTAAGAACTACCTGCATTAACATTAAAAAACAAAAAAAACAAAAAAACTATATTCTAATGCAGGGGTGGGCAAACTTTTAGACTTCAAGGGCCACATCAAGTTTTCCACACCAAGTGAGGGGCAGCATAATATGTGTATGACAAATGAAGCTTTATTATTATTATTATTAAATTGACGACTACTGTACTGTATGTATGCTTGTACATACATGGCAGTTCTATTCTTGTACCATCTCTGCCTTATTTTTAATGAGCACTTTATGACACAGATAATTTGCATTGGTGTTCAAGTCGATTGATATATATGATACATTTTATCATTTCATTCATAAATAATGTAAAATAAACTAAATGTTTACAAACATTAGAAACATGTATTTATATTCCCCTCACTCCACAAAAAAATCCTGTAAATTTAGTGTTCAGAACAGAAAAAGGTACAAAAATATTATTAAAACAACAAACAAATTATAGTGCCATTCACTGTAAACATTTATTACAAACGCCCAACCTAAATATTTAAAGAGAAACTGAAACTAGCAGCGTGGTTGCTGGAAAATGCGCAATACAAACTCACCTGCCTTTCTCATTCATCACCAATGCTTTGCGCTTGACCTGATTGCTTTAAATAAGTCGCCTTGGAAATCGTAGCACGTTTCAGATGATTAAAACGCGATTTATAATCCAGAAAATAACTATATCCATTTTTCATAAATTATGTGTGCTTGAAAACCGTAATTTTGCAATATAAAAACGACACAACTTAAGTTTCTATGTTTTTCCCACAAAACTTTGGCTCCCTAAAAAATCATATAATGCACTGTAAAAACTTAGAGGAACTATTCCTTTTTTTTCAGTTTTGAGTTAACAAAACAGGGTAAGAATGGCAACTTTGTGACAGTGTTTATTATGCATCTCTATTGTAACTAGGGACATCTGGAAAAAATTAACTACATATCTCATTTATGTAGACTGTAACAGCTGAAAACAATCTTTACGAGAGAGAGCGGGAGGTTGCCGCTTGGAACAGACGCGTGCGGTGTAAATCAGGGGTTATATACCGCACTACAGGCTACAGCGCCATCTATTGGATTTTACTGAGATTGCATCAAATTAGCCATTTTGGACCACCTCCTCACGGGCCGGATGAAAACTCCCAGCGGCCCGTAGGTTGCTCACCTCTGTTCTAATGTCATCTTTTATCTTTCTGTAGCATGTGTAATAATGACCCAAATGTAATAATCAACCACATTGATCCTTTACTTTGTTTATTCTTTAAAACCAAATTAATTTAATGTTATTTGTTTATTCTTTAGGAAAAAAATCTGCTATTTCATAGACTTCATCTTGAAGACAGGCACCACAATAAACTGAGCCCTGCAGATGTTCTTCAGATTACTAAACATTCATTACTGTCCCATGAGTCTTGTGCTGAAGAGGAGCTGATTCAGACTTTCATACAAAAACTACTGATGATGAACTACAGAGCAAGATACATTAAAACTGAGGAGAACAATCACACACACATTAAAACTGAGGAAGACCACACACAACCAAGAGACAAAGAAGTTGAGGGTAATATTTTTGATGATGATCTTAAAAGCATCTCTTTCTCTAAAAAAGCATCAAATCAGTCTGACCCTGTTCACCCGATGGATGTTCAGATGGCCGTGTTTCATTGTGCTGATGGTTTCTTGAAGCAGCTGATGGTGACTAAACTGTCCCAGTGTCAGTACGCTCTGCCTCTGCTTGTTCCTGATCCATTCACACAACAGATTGAGTTTCCTCTCTGGACATTCAGACAACTCAAGAAGAGCTGGAAGATGAGAAACACCAAAAATGAGATTATCACTCAAACCCAGCCGATCTACAAGGCAGAAACTCCAATGGTGTTTTTCTTCAGGTTTGGCTCTGTGTCTTCATCCAAGTCTCAGCTGATGAGCAGTCTGATCAATGAGAAACACAACACGTTCTTCCACAGGAACTGCCCAGGCAGCACCACATCCAGAGTCCTGATGGATGGAGTGGTGGAGATCGCCTGGTTCTGGCCCTCTGGAAAGGATACGGATAAATTTACTGACTGTATTGCGTTCTGTAATCTACACGGTGATGCAGGAAAACATGAGAAACAGCTGCAGATCCTCACTGAAATGGCCTCAGTCAATGTTGTTCTTCTACCAAAACTAGACAGGAACGACAAACATGCAGCAAATATACAAAACCTGTACAAGGACAGAAAGCCACTCATTTGTGCTCTTACTAAGGATAAATCTACTGTCAATGAAATGAAAAATGACAAATACAAGATTGGTCTTAAAGACAGAAGTCAGTCAGATGTATCTGAAGAACTCAGAAGAGTTATAAATGCTTGTCTCTCACAATCATCTTCCACCTTCAGACTTGAAGATGTGTCCAAACACTCAGATATCAGAGTAGATGAGGAAGATGATGGTGACTGCAGGAGAGGACGAGGAGCAGCACAGCAGATGATGAGTTTACTGGGGAACAAAGATCTGACAAAAATCAAAGAATCATTTCTGCCTCATCAGGGGAAACTGTGGCATCAGTGGTGTCAGAAGAACAAAGAACTACATCGACCTCAAGCAGATGAGAAAGAAATAGAAAAAAGTAAAAGAAATCAAATGAAGGAACTTCGCGAACAGCAGCATAAAGTTAATATAAATACATATATACAGTCATTTATTAAAGAAATGACATGCTCACATGCTGAGAATAAGATGTATTTTCTTAAATGGCTTGGAATTTTCCTGGATGCACATACCTCACAAGATATTTCTGCCCTTCATCACAAATATGATGAAAAGTGGTCAGCAGTTATAAAGCTGAAAAAGAACCATTATAAATCTGAACAACTTAACACTGATCAAACTATACTTGAGAAAATATCTGAGTATCTTCAAGCTGCAGCCTTTGGTTTGGAGCACATCATGAGGGAGATCGGTCAGATCTATGAATCATGTTCATCAGTGAAGAGGAACAAGAAAGACCTGAAAGACTTCTCTTCTCTCCCGAGTCTCGCAGCAGAGATGATGATCTCTGGATCTCCACTGGAGCTGATGGATGGAGACGCTGCTCATGTTCCTGTGATCTGGATCTCTGCTGTTCTAGATCAACTCATCCAGAAACTGGGAGACCAGAGAGTCTTTGTGCTGTCAGTTTTAGGGCTTCAGAGCTCTGGGAAATCCACCATGCTGAACGCCATGTTTGGACTCCAGTTTGCCGTCAGTGCTGGCAGGTGCACCAGAGGAGCTTTCATGCAGCTGGTCAGAGTCTCAGACGAGATGAAAACACAGATGAACTTTGACTATATTCTGGTTGTTGACACTGAGGGTCTTCGTTCTCTAGAACTGGCCGTACGATCAACAAGAGATCATGACAATGAATTGGCCACATTTGTTGTTGGCATTGGAAATATGACATTGATCAATATTTTTGGTGAAAACCCATCTGAGATGCAGGACATTCTTCAGATTGTTGTTCAGGCCTTCATGAGGATGAAGAAGGTCAGACTGAATCCCAGCTGTGTGTTTGTGCATCAGAACGTTTCAGATGTCACAGCTGGAGAGAAAAACATGGAGGGAAGGAGGCGACTGCATGAGACTCTGGATGAGATGACTAAACTTGCTGCTAAAGAGGAAGGCTGTGATGCAGAACATTTCAGTGATATCATTAAATTTGATGTTCAGAATGATGTGAAGTATTTTCCTCATCTCTGGGAGGGCAGCCCACCCATGGCACCGCCAAACCCAAACTACTGTGAGAACATTCAAGAACTAAAGGAAACTATCATGTCTCATGCCTCAAAATCGTGTGGAATGATGCTGATAGACTTAAAAGACCGTATTAAAGATCTCTGGGAGGCTTTACTGAATGAAGGATTCGTTTTCAGTTTCAGAAATTCTCTGGAGATTTCAGCCTACAGGAAACTGGAGACCGAATACAGCAAGTGGTCCTGGAGTCTTCGCAATGCCATGTTGGAAACTGAGAACAAACTACACAACAAAATAGAAAATGAAACAATTCATGAGGTTGAAGAAACTGATCTTCAAAGAGAACTGAAGAAGACAAGTGAAGAAGTGGAAAAATCAATGTCAGAATTCTTTGACAAAGAGAAAGATAAAAATATACTGATTCAGTGGAAAACATCATTTGAGATTAAAATCAAAGAGCTTCAGGAAAACATTGTGAGTGAAACAAAGAGAAAATTAAATGAGATTCTTCAGCAGCGAGACCTGAAGAAAAAGATTGATGCTCAGAGGACACATCATATAAACACTCTCTATGAAAAGAGCAAAGAACTTGCCTTAACACTCAAAGACAAAACAAATGATGACGAAACACTGAAGAAAGCGTTTTATTTGTTTTGGGAACACAGTGTGAAGAAGATCATCACAGACACTCCTATAATCAAAGACATTGACACAATGAGGGATGTGAAAAGACTTCTTAATGACATTCATCAGGGAATTCTCCCTGTTGATCTCTGGAAAGAAGGCAGCGAATACAATGATATTTTCCCTGTGCTCAGTTACTCGGAATATGTTATTTTCAGAAAGTCTGCACAAAGAGTTAAAGAACCACATGGATTTGCTGAAACTCTGTCTCCAGATGATGAAGCTCAGATAAGATCATTAGTCACAGATGTTGCTCAGCAAACAAACAAAATGATTCAGTCATTTAATATTTCAAAGATGGGCTACAACATCAGCTACATTCAACAACTCATAGATTACATCAGGAAGAGAGTAACAGAACATCAGGAAGAATCAGCAAAATATGTCTTCAAGAAAGAGTTCTTCATTAATTTGTTTTTTTCACTCTGTAAAAGAACAAACACAATGATCACAGAACAACACAGACTGTCCAGGGACAGAAATGATCCTGTAATATATTTGGAGAAGAAGAGAGAAGAGTTCTATAGTATTTTCCAGAAACACTGTCATGGAGCAACATCAGCTGCTATTTTTGGTGAGATCATCTGTCAGAAACTTAAAGAGCCCATTGAGCAGAGTGTCTATAAGAAGACTGCCAGAGATCTGGCAGATGAAATGAGATCAAACTGTGAATCTCTGAATGGAAACAGATCAAATCTGGAGAAACACATCCTGAAGACACTGGCAGAAGAGGAGGATTTTGACAAATTCATGAACTACATTCATAAACCCAGAGATCACTTCAAGAGTTTCATCAGAGATGAAGTCAGTCAGTACATCACTGATCAGTTCAGTGACAATGTTTTACCCAAGATGAAGGAGAACATTAAACTCCTGCAGCAGAAGATCATGAAAGCAGCTCATGAATCTACTGAATATGTTCAAGTGAACAGAGGAGATGCTGGTTTGTGGTGGAAGAGTTTCACACAGCATCTCTCAGATGAGCTGATCTTCTCTGAAAAAGACCTCAGTGGAGTCAAACATGATGATGTTGATGATTTCAACCTCCTAGAAGATGTGATAAGACAAGAACTTACTGATATAATGTCTGACATCAGCAGTAGATTCAACACAAAGACATTTCCAGTAAAGCTGGACTATAAATTCAGACCAGATGAGCTTCTGATTGATCACCTTTGTCAGTGCTGTTGGGTTCAGTGTCCGTTCTGTAAAGTCATCTGCACCAACACCATAGAAAACCACGGTGGAGATCACAGTGTTCCTTTCCATCGTGTTACAGGACTAAGAGGGTGGTGTCACTACAAAACAACACACTTTTCTACTCAAATATGCACATCTGCAGTAGCGAGCAGCATACAATCTTTTTGTCCTAATTTGTCAGACAAGCCAGTCCTCTGGAGAGATTACAGAAGAGCAGGAGGAGTTTATGCAGACTGGAGCATCACCCCTGACCTCTCTGAACCACCCTACTGGAAGTGGTTTGTGTGCAGATTCCAGAAAGATCTGGAAAAATATTACAATAATACATTTGAGGGGAAGGGTGAGATCCCAGATGAATGGAGAACATACTCAAAACAGGATGCATTTGACAGTTTGAATAAATACATTTTAATAACAATAATATATATATATATATATATATATATTATATAATATATATATATATAGGTTTTGGAATTTGACAATTGATTTTTGTTCCTTAGATAACTGAGTCTGATGGTGCGTTCAAGTCATGTCGCATAGATCGTATTTATGAGTTGAATGCACCACAAAGTCGTTATTACGAATGGGAAACTCAAAATTTTCTTTAAGCCCCGAGTTTCCAAGTTGGGGAGAAACATGAGAAACAAAGAGAAACATGGCAGAATCGATGGATGCAATGTCTGTAGTTACGTAATTTTGTTTAATTGGCACCTTTATAGGACAACTAAACTATCAAAGTAAAACATAAATCAAAATACTTATAGGTATTAAGCAGTGACATTATCAGGCATTTTATTTACAAAAAATTAACTTTTTGAATGTGGCAGGATTGCAATATATATTAATCAGATTTTATGCGATACAGATTAAAGTGGCTTCAAAATTACGTTTAAAAAATATTAAAAACGCAAAACGCACCTGATGCGAATTCTTTGCTGTTCATTTTCTATAAGCAGAGATAGCAGACCCTGTTGTATTTTCTTGTAATTTATTAAAAGGTACACCGCCATCTTGCCGACGAAAGTGACTTGAACGCACCTGACGTCATAATTACGACTTGTCAACTCGTAAGTACGAACGTCCCAGGAGGACTTGAACGCAGCATGAGATCAACTAAACGTCACAGAATATAAGACTTTATTCCACAAACCAGTATTTGTGAATTAATTTATATTAGAATGCTGAATTCCAGACAGCTCTTTTATGTTTAAAATAATGTCTGGAATTGTGTATGGTTTACGTAGTGTAGACCATACACAATTCCAGACATTATTTTAAATAAATGTTTCATTCATTCATTCACAGAAGAGTGCCATCTGATGTAATTTCAAAGATGAACTGTAAATAGGAAAATAATGAAATTTGGCCGAACTCTATAGTGCCACCACCAGTACAAAAATTTACTTTTCAAATGGTTATAACTTCTATACACTTGATTACTCTCATTAAAACTGTACACTTCATGAGTACCATGATCTGAGGGTACATGGGAAAGCTGGGAACAGTGCCATCTACGGGTCATGAGATCTGAAAAATTGCTAATTTTTTTCTTTTCTATATTTAGTTATTATTTTACATTTCGTATTATCAGGCTGTCAAACTTAATGTTGTTTTAATTAAAATTATTTCAATGTTTATGATAAAGGGATGTCTAGTGTTATCACTTTAGTGGAAATGAACTTATGACATGACGTGATGTGTAGGCAAGTATTGTGTCCCATACTCGGATGGGTAAAATGCAGACCACAAATTCCAAGTGCACACACATAGCAATGAATATTGACAATACACAAACACACACACACTGGGTCATAGTAGAAGTTACTATGGATGTTATCTTATGGAAAGATAAACCGAAACACATTTGTGTTTTTATCAGTACCTTAAAAACCATATTAATGGCTGAAGTCTTATTACACTTTAATTAGCACAAACTGCGCTACAATAATATGTGAGCAGCATGAAAGTACATGTTTGTGTTTTTGAGAAAACAATGTTTATGCGTGGTTAGCAAAATTTTTAAGTCACTGAAATAAGGCCAAAAAACACATACAGAATATTTGTTCACAAGACTTTTAACTACAAAATTATGTGAAAATTATCCTGTTCACAGAAAACAATATATTGATTTAACATTTGTAAAACATGTTTTGTGATAGAATGCCCTTATGCAAGGGAGTGACAATGGCCATGAATATTTAGTGGTTCACACCTGAGAGACAAAGGGCCTCCCATAATGGGTCATAAATATGAATGTGACTGAGGCAGGTAAGAAAGATTGTGAGGAGAGTAAAATAATGTGGGTTTTTGATTATTATTTATATTTTATTTACAACAAAGTATAATAAAAAATATACAGAGTGAAGGTCAAGGACACATGATTGAACATACTGATCTGAACATTGAGACTTGAACAGTGACACACCTTTGTGCCAAACATTAATTCATAGTATTAACACTTGTACTACTTTTATATCTTAATCTAAAACATTAAACAAACATCCTGGCATGGTGAGACATTTAGACAATGAAATTACATTTCAAAATGTTTCACTTGATTTCATACATGTAGTCAGGAATTAATCAACCATCTGTGCTGACATGTTCTCAAACAAGAGGGGTTTTCTTCTTCTCCTGATTGGATTAAGTCTATCACTGCTTTCGACGTCTCTTGAGAAGGTAAGGGAACTAGTCAGAGTTTGGGCCTAATGACTGTAAAGTCATTCTAAAACCAAGACATGGTTATGTTCCTAAAGTGCTCTCAACTCTGTTCAGCTGCTCGGTAATCCCCTTTTTTTTGGTGCTCCCCGTTACAGATGGTGAGCAGGATCCGAACATGCTCTGTCCAGTAAGGGCTCTGAGAGTATATCTAGAGCGCTCTAGCCTGTTTAGGTAGTCTGAGCAGCTTTTCGTTTGCTTTGTAGGCCGCCATGAAGGACTGCCGGCCACAAAGCAGCAATTTTCTTGCTGGATTGTCGATGCAATGGCCTTGGCTTACGCCTCAGAAGGCTTGCAATGCCCTATAGGTGTGAGGGCCCATTCCACAAGAGGGATGGCCTCCTCCTGGGCGTGGTCCAGCGGAATTTCTATTGGTGCGATCTGTGCGGCCGTCGGCTGGTCGTCGCCGTCCACATTTGCCAGATTTTATAACTTAGATGACCCTGCTTTACAGGCGCGAGTTCTGTCTGTTTAATGTTCCACTCTTTCCCCTTGGGTGAAGTTGGTTATATTGGTACTTCTCAGCTACTAGCTTGGAGCACAATGTGCTCAGGGTCTTAGGGGTCCTTATTAGTGCTCCGAGACTGGGCTCGCAGAGCAGGATGTCCTGTATCTGCTCATAGCACGTTTGAAAGGGAACGCTCCGATTACTGACGTAACCTCGGTTCCCTGAGATAAGGAAACGAGCGTTGTGTCACTTGCCGTGCTATAAGCTGCATGCGAATCGATGACTGTCGCTTCAGTCGAATGATCTGATGAAATGGTGCTGCGAGCCGACTTATATACACATTTCTGTGCTTTAGCCCGCCATTTCTGGCGGGCTAAAGCACCATTGGTTTGTGCAGCTACACAAACCTGAACAAATCAGGCTTCAGTACAGAGTAAAACAGGAGTTTCCCCATACACAACACTCGTTCCCTTATCTCAGGGATTCAAGGTTACGTTAGTAACTGGAGCGTTCCATCTTAAGCAGCTCTGGTGAAGTTCATGTTTATGTAACTTGCACGCTGAAAACACCATTAGTGTCATGCGTACTTCAGTATGTAGTAGATTAAACGGCGCCACTCAGAGACATGCAGAAACCAGCAGAGTATCTATATAACAGTCATTTTGCGCTTTAATATTCACAGACACATATATCTACTTTTGATTTTTGAAATTTTTTTGACATTTGATACTTCTGATTCATCCATCAGATTGTGCATTTTATGTGACATCCTCGTCGTCGTTATACTGTAAATTCCATGTTCACGACTGCACCGGGATTCACTCTGCATCACGGAAATCACAGCCTTAATTTGTTAATAGTTGCCTTGATAAGTCATATGTGCCGTGAGATATTTTTTTGCATTTCTTTTCTTTCTTTTTTTTAACCGTAGATATGCAAATGTTACGGTATGATCACGTTCAAACCGTGATAAACGGTCATATCGTTACAACCCTCGATAAAGTACAGTTTACGTTGATGGCCATTGACTGTTAACATAACAGTTCACGGGAGCAGGCCTAGTAACATATTAGAAAACTGTTGAACGATCACCTACTCATATTATATCATGTTTGGACTCTTTTGCTCCCCATGATGTTGGTAATAATTTGAAAGAGGTTTTCGTAAAGAAATATTGCATGGGTAAAATGTTAAAGACACTGTTTAACTTTGTACTCCAATATATGCAAATTAGTTTCACACTAGGGCAGGCAACACCATGGCCACCTCGGACACAAGTGGCCAATCATATTTCTGGAATGTAGAGGCACCAGATTCCAATCTCCTCCTCATCAGAAAGGGATTAAAGTATCCTTCCATCAGACACTCCCTGTTCTGAGTCTCCGGTACATCCAGAGAGACAGTAGCAGATACACTCGTTCTGTGTTTCCAACCTGTGTGGTAGGAGGTAATAACGGATACAACGGTTCTGAGCTGCAATCCCGCGAGGGAAAGGACACTAACAGATTCAACATTCTGAGTTTCTGACCTGATGAGGAAAGAGACTTCAAGACAGCTAAGGTTCAGCTCAGCTCTCGAGTAAACCTATATTGCATTCGGCTGCCCTTCAGAGGCAAAGGACCCAGCAGTGACGGACCCCGTTTGACTCTTGCCGGGTCCACAAATGACTCTTGCCCAGTCCGCAAATGACCTCCGCAGTGGCAGACACTTCCTGAAACGCACGGCTCCTCAACGACGCTGCCAAGGACCCCGTGAAGACCTATCTGACCCAGCTGCATGGTTCATGCTCTAAGAACCCCCTGTGGCATAACAGAAGTTAGGCATCCTCCAGGTCAGTGCATCGAGGTCCTGTGTCAGGTCCTTCACTATGCGGCACTCTCGGTCGCTGTACATCTACACAGGTTCATGTGTAGAGCCCGCAGTCAGCTGGTCCTACCATACCGGTCGAGTTGTCACAATAACCCCCCCCTACCTACCCACCTGGCGAAACATAATATGACCTCTTACAAACCTCTCCTCCTAAGACCTTGTCGCTTCGTTTGTATACGTCTGCAGACACTAGGGGTGTTTGGAGTACTAACCAGTGTATCCTTGGGATACCATACGGTTGCACTCTGTGGGCTCACCAAAGCCATTACAAAATAATAGCTAGATATCTTTGTTCAGAGAGTAAGAGCAGTTATTCTCGTTAATAACGGATAGCGCACCCAGAGCCTGAGGGTCAAGCGAGCCATTAAGTGGTTTCCATAAGCAACATTACCATAGAATTCTCTTTCATTGCTACATTCAGCTCAACAGCATTGCATTTATCCATTCTGTGTTCACTCAATTTATTTGTTTCTATGATTTATTTGGTATCTTCCTTCTTGTTTAAGTCAAGTCAAGTCAAGTCAAGTCACCTTATTTATATAGCGCTTTTACATACCGATTGGAGGGGGGGGGGGGGGGGGGGGGGGGGGTGTCAAGCAACTGAACAGCATATTAAAAATAGTGTGTCAATAATCCAAAATGACAATAGTAAACACAAATTTTTCAGTTGAAGGCAGTTCATCATTGAATTCATTGATGTCAACATCCAGCTCAGTTTCAATAATATCTTTGCAATCATGTCAACGATAACGCTGTAAATGAAGTGTCCCCAACTAAGCAAGCCAGAGGCGACAGTGTCAAGGAACCAAAACTCCCATCGGTGACAGAATGAAGAAAAAACCTTAGGAGAAACATAGGCCGGAGAGGAGAATCTGAAAGGCGCGAGCCCAGAAGGAGAAAGACGTGGGAGGATGGAAGGCGTCAGAAATCACTGCTATCCCCAAGCTGCTATCCGAGGAGGCCCAACTCCCACCGGGCTGGCGGAAACAATAACAAGGTAAGACGTAATTAAACAGAAATAGCGATCTACACACATGGGTGAAGAGCCAGACACATCGCAGGGTGACACAACAAAATACAATCACAAACATAAACTCTAAATAAAATGTAACAAGACTTTATTTTTTCAGGTTGCATCATCTGAGTCCTCTGAGGGGTTGCATCAATCTCTTCTCGGTGTTCTGCTCCAACAGAGAAACAAATACAACTAATTAGCGTACTGCTGTTCCAACCACAAAATTGATTTTTTAACCCCAACTAAATACTAATAATCGTCATTTGAATAGATATAACTTAGTAAAAGATTAAGGAATTTCCATTATTTACAATGCTCTCCAAATCTATTTTTTCCTTTACGCTCAGGATTTAAACAGAGAGATTTGTCTTAACCCCGAACGATATCATATCAAGGCTATTCCACCCATTTTGGGGCCAAATTTCGAAACCATCTCGTACCATGCCCTCCATTCTCTTTATTTCGGCCTTTTGCTATACTATGTACTTCAACCCACAAAGTTCCATCAATTTTGCTTGCCGACCTCTACGGTAGCTTGCTTTTGATTGTACCGTGGGTAGAAGAATTATTTGGTACGCAGGAGCTAACCCTTTAAGGGCCTTATATGTAAGTAATAATATTTTGTAATTGATATGGAACTTAGGTATAGGCAGTGAAGAGTTTGTAAAATTGGGGTAATATGATCATATATTCTTGATTTGGTAAGGACTCTAGCCGCTGCATTTGGACTACCTGTAGCTTGTTTATTGAAGATGCATGACAACCAGCTAGCAGTGCATTACAGTAGTCCAGTCTAGAGGTCATGGATGCATGAACTAGCTTTTCTGCGTCAGAAACAGGTAGCATGTTCCGTAATTTTGCAATGTTTCTAAGATGGAAGAATGCAGTTTTTTTGTAACATGGGAAATATGATTTTCAAAGACAAGTTGCTATCTAATATAACAGATTTTTGACTGTAGAGGAAATAACCGTACATCCGTCTAGTTGAAATTTGTAATCCAAGAGATTCGGTGTACTGCTTTTGGTCCAATAATTAATATCTCGGTCTTATCCGAATTTAATAGGAGAAAATTTTTGGTCATCCAATCTTTTACATTTTTTAACACACTCTGTTAGCTTAGATATTTTAGAAGTTTCATCTGGTCTTGTTGAGATATATATAGTTGAGTATCATCGGCATAACAGTGGAAACTAATTCCGTATTTTCTAATAATTTTACCAAGGGGCAACATGTATATCGAAAATAGCAGAGGACCTAGGACAGATCCTTGTGGCACTCCATATTTTACTGGTGATAATTGAGATGACTCCCCATTTAAATGAACAATGTGGTAGCGATCGGGCAGGTAGGATCTAAACCATCTTAAAGAATGCCCTTGAATACCCATATAGTTTTGTAATTGATCTTTGAGTATGTCATGATCTATAGTATCGGATGCAGCACTAAGATCAAGTAAACTAGCAATGAGACACAGCCTTGGACTGACGCAAGAAGCAAGTAATTTGTAACTTTAACAAGTGCAGTTTCTGTGCTATATGGTGGGGCCTGAAGCCTGACTGAAATTCTTCATAGAGATAATTTTTTTGCAGGAAGGAGCACATTTGAGCAGACACAACTTTTTCAAAATTTTTTGACATATAAGGAAGATTTGAGATGGGTCTGTAATTTGCCAGTTCACTAGGATTTAGTTGTGGTTTCTTAATAAGAGGCTTACTAACCGCCAGCTTGAATGGTTTTGGGACGTGACCTAAAGACAACGGCGAGTTAATAATGTTGAGAAGTGGTTCTTCTGCTACAGGTATCAACTCTTTTAGTAATTTAGTGGGTAGAGGATCTAACAGGCATGTTGTTGTTTTAGATGCAGTGATAAGTTTATTTAGCTATTCCTGTTTTATAGTTGTAAAGCACTGCAGTTTATATTTTGGTGCGATAAATTAAGCTGAAGTATTATATGCTGTAGAATATACATTTGTTATTGTATTTTTGATGTTATCTATTTTATCAGTGAAGGAATTCATAGTCATTACTTTTAAACTGTGAGGGAATATTTAGATCTGGTGGTGTCTGGTTATTTGTTAATCTAGCCACTGTGCTAAATAAAAACCTTGGATTGTTTTGGTTATTTTCTATGAGTTTGTGGATATGCTCGGCCCTGGCAGCTTTTAGAGCCTGTCTATAGCTGGACATACTGTTTTTCCACGCAATTCTAAAAACTTCCAAGTTAGTTTTTCTCCATTTGCGCTCAAGACTACGAGTTTTTTTCTTGAGAGAATGGGTATTACTGTTGTACCATGGCGCAGTACGTTTTTCTCTAACCTTTTTCAATTTGATGGGGGCAACAGCTTCTAATGTATTAGAGAAGATAGTGCCCATTTTGCTAGTCATTTCGTCTAGTTCATGTGTACTTATTGGTACACAGAGCAGTTGAGATAAATCAGGCAGGTTATTTGTGAATCTGTCTTTGGTGGCTGGAACAATAGTTCTGCCCGGACGATAACGCGGAGCCATATAGTTAATATTAGTAATACGCAGCATGCACGATACAAGGAAATGGTCAGTAACATCATCGCTTTGAGGTACGATATCTATATCAGTAAGATCAATTCCATGCGATATAATTAAATCTAGCGTATGATTAAAACGATGAGTGGGCCCGGTGACGTTTTGCTTGACTCCAAAAGAGTTTATTAGGTCAGTAAACGCAAGTCCTAATGCATAATTTGTATTATCAACATGAATGTTAAAGTCTCTGACGATTAGCGCTTTATCAACATTAACCAATAGTTTTGAGAGGAAATCTGCAAATTCTTTTATGAAATCTGTATACGGCCCTGGTGGTCAATACACAGTAGCCAGAGCAAGAGATACAATAGATTTATTTTTTCATATCTGACAGTGTAACATTAAGCATTAGTATTTCGAATGAGTTAAACCTGTATCCTGTCTTCTGAGTAACATTGAGAATATCACTATATATTGTTGCAACACCGCCGCCACGACCAGTCTGACGGGGCTCATGCTTATAACAGTAGCTTGGTGGAGTAGACTCATTTAGATCAATATAATCATTAGGTTTTAGTCAGTTTTCAGTCAAGCAGAGTACATCAAAACTTTTATCTGTGATCATTTCATTTACAATACCTGCTTTGGGTGCGAGTGATCTAATGTTTAGGAGCCCAAACTTAAAAAGATTTTTTTTGTTCATTTATTTTACATTTTTATGGTTTAATCATGATCAGATTTTTTCTAGAGCCTGCATTAAATTTATATTTTGACCTCACTATTCGGGGAACAGACACAGTCTTTATAGTTTGTACAGCGCAAGTACTTCTATCATTTAAGCGGGTAGAACAAAAGTCATCAGGGCAGTTTTTTGAGAATTGGCTTACTAGTCATATGGAGCTTAGCGTCCTGGAGATGTTGTCTGACATGAGTTCCGCTCCCACTCTGCTGGGGTGCAGCCCATCAGCGCGAAATAGCCTAAGACGCTCCCAGAAAAGATTCCATTTATTAACAAAGAGCAGTTTCTGTTCTTTACACCATGACAATAACCATTCATTTAAAGCAAAAGTCTACTGAACCTTTCGTGTCCTCGTCGATACATTGGAAGCGGTCCTGACACGATGATCGTCATCGTGGGTGATGTGCTGCGCACCGTCTCGATCAGTTTCCTGAAGTCCCTCTTCAGTGTCTCCTTCTGCCGCAGCTTGGTGTCGTTAGCCTCCGCGTGAAGCACGACCGCTCCGGGGTTCTCGTCACCCTTCAGGATCGCGGGTATCTGCGCAGAAACAACGAGAACACGAGCACCAGGGAAACAGAGAGTGTGCACTTTACCTTTAGCTAATGTAGCACGGACGTGCCGGACGATGGAGTCTCCGATGATCACAGCGTCGCGTTCCGTCATGCGGAGGGGAGCGAAGCGGTTCCGGGTGGATATCTCGAAGACCGGAGGTGGAGAGGTCGTCGCCCGGGGTCTGGCTCGCGTCTTCCGCTGCGGCTGCGGCTGCACCCAGGGTCCGTGGTGTCCCGGCGCCGGAGTGAAGGACATCTGGGAAGATCGCGTCCTGGGTGCACCGGGCCTGTGCAGAGAAACACACGGAGTAGAGGTGGTGGGAGAGTTAGCAGCGCGCTGTATACTTACCTCGGACTTGTGAGCGTCAGCCTGGGATGTTTCCGCTCTCTCAGCTGGGTCTGCTTTGCCACCAGGTCCCGGATCTGCTTCTCCACGGCCTCCAGCTCGACCTGCACCGAATGCAGCTCGAACGTGTCCTCACCTGCACTCAAAGGTAGACACACATCCGCCATTAAAGCAAGTAACAGTGAGTAAAACAATGGTAATGTGTGTGAATAGAGTATTAGTGTAAGCGAGATTAGCTGCTACCACGCTGGCGATGCTAGCGGGCTATATGCTAATAGCGGACTCGGAAAGTCAAAAATAGAACTAGTGATAAGGCGTTCTGATTGTTTTTGTTGTAGAATACGATAGGGGATATATTCACACGTTATAGAACTGAAAAAGGATGGTGTATAAAATTGATTTTAAGATAAAAAATTAGACGACAAAGAATTAACTTGACGGAGCTCAAACTCAAACCACACGGCAGCAACAAACAGGAAGTGACGTCACACCTACGTCACCCAAAAATTGGTGAGTATATTTAGTTGTCTATTATCTATTAGGAGTGTATATTCATTTACTGGAATCATCACTAGTTGTTGTATGTACTCTTGCATATCTATTGTTAATAAATTTCAGTAATCTTATTCCAATTGTGTCTTCTTTGTGTTGATGACCCAAGGCTCTACTAGCTATCTAAACCACCAATCTTTCAGATAAATAATTTGACCAACTCCCAATTTGTGAATCTCAGCTTGTGGGAAACACTCCCATATTGCCAAAATAACAGTCCTCAACTGGTGCTCTGAACTGAGCAAGGTGGGAATTGGTCATCTGATATACTCATAACCGCACCTCGAGTGACGTGTGACCCAAAAATCACAACGTCTTTGGGGACGCGAGTCTCATTTACTACACTGTAATGTGTTTTAAACCAGTTTGGCCAGTTTGAGAAGTGGTTTGTATGCTGGAATTAATATAATAGAGATGTGACGCATGTACCCAAGGTGGGGGCGAGGTGCAGCCTTTTGCATTTTTCTCTGTTCTATAAACAAAGTCCAGTGTGTTGTTTCCCCTTGTTTCAAAGTTGACAAGCTGGTAGTAAACTTTGGCAAAACTGTCTTTAAGTTTGTGTCATTGAAGTCACCAGCTATGATGAAGAATGTGGGTTGTTTTTTTTTTTTTTTTTTTTTTTTTTTTTTGTTTGTTGATAGAGCTATACATTTTGCAAAGCACGTCCTTCGTGTTTGCACACGGGGGAACGTACACAGTGACAGTAACAATGGCCGAGAACTTCCTCAGCACCAGCAGCAAACATAGCATAGTTACACCATTCTTTGTTGATACACAAACATAAGTACGGTGGCCGTGAAGTGCAAAGCAGATCACAATTCTGAAAACAAAATAACAAATTACAAACGCAAATGCAAGTCTAAAAAAACTAAATAACAAGTCAGAAAACACAATGACAATTTCGAAAACAAAATAACAAGTCAGAAGACACAATGACAAATCCGAAAATAAATTAACAAGTCAGAAACACAACGACAAATCAGACAAACCGGAAAAGGTAGGTATAGTTTGAGACAGCGCCATTGGTTTGGGATTACTCACCGCTGACTGGACGATACATCTGTCAATCACCGTATACAGAGAAGAACCAGCCGAAGAACAGCAGAGTCGTGGTAGAAAGTTCGGAGATGGTATTAAAGTAGCTCAGTTTAAATGTATTGTATGAATTGCTCTTACTATGGAATAAAAAAATACAGGATGTATATTTACATTTAGTTAAAAGTGGCTGCAAATCATCAGCTCCAGTGGCGCAGATGGATAAGCGCGTGTTGTTGTCTTTTTGACGCGATCGACCCGGGTTCTGTCCCGTCTTTTGCCAAACTTTTTTTTTCTCCCTTTTCAAATCTCTTTTAGCAATAGATTCTATTTATACAAAGTTAAAATAGCAGTATTTTTAGTCCATATTCTATTTACACTAAGTGCAATAGCTATTTACCTATGTTACAATATCAAAGTATACTACTTGTTGCAGACAAAAAAAATATAGACAAAAGGTGGGATCGAACCGGTTCGATCCGCGTCAAAACACCAAGTGCAAGCGCTTATCCATCTGTGCCACTTGAGCTGATGGTTTGCAGCCACTTTTAACTAAATGTAAATATACTCCTATTCAGTTGATTGGCAGATGTCTTGTCCAGTCAGCGGTGAGTAATCTCAAACCAATGGCGCTGTCTCATACTATACCTACCTCTTCCGGTTTGTAGTTGTGTTTTCTGACTTGTTCTTTTGTTTTCAAATTTGTCATTGTGTTTTTTGACTTGTTATAATGTTTTCTGAATTTTTTGTTGTGTTTTCTGAATTGTTATTTTCAGAATATAATTATATTTGCATTTGCGTTTGTAATTTGTTTTTTTGTTTTCAGAATTGTGATCTGCTTTGCACTTCACGTCCACGGTACATAAGCCACCTCTGCAAGTCTTACCAGACAGTGATGTATCTACAGGTGCATCTCAATAAATTAGAATGTCATGGAAAAGTTCATTTATTTTAGTAATTCGACTCAAATTGTGAAACTCGTGTATTAATAAAACTATTCAGTCTGTGGGCACTGATTAAGTCTTTGGTTTCTTTTAATTGTGATTATTTTGGCTCACATTTAACAAAAAACCCCCAATTCACTATCTCAACAAATTAGAATACTTCAAAAGACCAATAGAAAATTTTTTTTTTTTTTAGTGAATTGTTGGCCTTCTGGAAAGTATGTTCATTTACTGTACATGTACTCAATACTTGGTAGGGGCTCCTTTTGCTTTAATTACTGCCTCAATTCGGCGTGGCATGGAGGTGATCAGTTTGTGGCACTACTGAGGTGGTATGGAAACCCAGGTTTCTTTGAACATGGCCTTCAGCTCATCTGCATTTTTTTTGGTCTCTTGTTTCTCATTTTGACAATACCCCATAGATTCTCTATGGGGTTCAGGTCTGGTGAGTTTGCTGGCCAGTCAAGCACACCAACACCATGGTCATTTAACCAACTTTTGGTGCTTTTGGCAGTGTGGGCAGGTGCCAAATCCTGCTGGAAAATGAAATCAGCATCTTCAAAAAGCTGGTCAGCAGAAGGAAGCATGAAGTGCTCCAAAATTTCTTGGTAAACGGGTTCAGTGACGTTGGTTTTCAAAAAAACACAATGGACCAACACCAGCAGATGACATTGCAACCTAAATCATCACAGACTGTGGAAACTTATCACTGGATTTCCAGCAACTTGGGCTATGAGCTTCTCCACCCTTCCTCCAGACTCTAGGACCTTGGTTTCCAAATGAAATACAAAACTTGCTCTCATCTGAAAAGAGGACTTTGGACCACTGGTCAACAGTCCAGTTCTTCTTCTCCTTTGCCCAGGTAAGACGCCTCTGACGTTGTCTGTGGTTCAGGAGTGGCTTAACAAGAGGAATACGACAAATGTAGCCACATTCTTTGACACGTCTGTGTGTGGTGGCTCTTGATATCTTGACCCCAGCCTCAGTCCATTCCTTGTGAAGTTTCACTCAAATTCTTGAATCGATTTTGCTTGACAATCCTCATAAGGCATAAGGTTCTCTCGGTTGGTTGTGCATCTTTTTCTTCCACACTTTTTCCTTCCACTCAACTTTCTTTTAACATGCTTGGATACAGCACTCTGTGAACAGCCAGCTTCTTTGGCAATGAATGTTTGTGGCTTACCCTCCTTGTGAAGGGTGTCAATGATTGTCTTCTGGACAACTGTCAGATCAGCAGTCTTCCCCATGATTGTGTAGCCTAGTGGCCCAAACTGAGAGACCATTTTGAAGGCTCAGTAAACCTTTGTATGTGTTTTGAGTGTGATTAGCTGATTGGCATGTCACCATATTTCTAATTTGTTGAGATAGTGAATTGTGGGTTTTTGTTAAATGTGAGCCAAAATTCATCACAATTAAAATAACCAAAGACTTAAACTACTTAAGTCTGTGTGCATTGAATTTATTTAAAAAACGAGTTTCACAATTTTAGTTGAATTACTGAAATAAATGAACTTTTCCACGACAT
Source organism: Sinocyclocheilus anophthalmus (assembly GCA_018155175.1). Lineage (NCBI taxonomy): Eukaryota > Metazoa > Chordata > Actinopteri > Cypriniformes > Cyprinidae > Sinocyclocheilus > Sinocyclocheilus anophthalmus. Next base: position 23,427 of record JADLZN010004521.1, read on the forward strand.
TCTAATTTATTGAGATGCACCTGTATATCTGCTTAGTAGCAGGTGCAGCTGAATGGTGGAGTCCAGGATGTTGATGTTTAGCCATGTTTCAGTGAAAATAAACACACAGCAATCCCTTGTCTCAAGCTGTGTAGACCAATTGAGTTGAATTAGTATAAAGATTATAAATATCTCTGCATGATTGTTGATGCATCTTTATCTCTCATATTACTCAACTAAAGAAAAAATTAAATGAAGTGCAAAACTTGTTTTTTTAAGTTAAACCCAAGCTTAATTTTAATGTAAAGAAGAAACTAGTTTCTGCTACTTTTTTATTTGTACTCGATTATGGCGATGTAGTGTATCAGTCTTATCTTCTTTCTTCTTTAGATGCGGTTTATCACTGCGCTCTAAGATTCATATCAGATTGCAAATCTTCAACTCATCATTGTACTTTGTATAACTGAGTAGCTTGGCCTTCTTTGTCCATTAGAAGTAAACTGCACTGGTATTTAATCATTTTCTAAGCCATCTTGGAGATGTTGTCTTCATATCTCTGTTGTCTTATTCAACGGAAAAATATTGAGAAATATTCCTTTTATTCTCAAAATTGTTATACTCTCTGTTCCTTTTGAACAAAATAAACTGGGTAAAAAAGCTTTTTTGTATGCAGCTTTGCCTGCCTGGAATCTTCTTCAATCAAATTTTAAATAAATTGAACCAAAATTTACATTTTAAAATGGTTATTCGGCAAATGGAAAATGATTCAATGATGTGAAATTGTTTTAAGTGTTCCTAGTTTGTTTTTGTTTTGTAAATTTGTGATGAAACTGATTGCATTGCTGGCCATTTTGGCCTGATGCCCACTTCCCGTAGCAGGGTAAGGGATCCGTCTGAGACTTTGGTAAAGATATGGGGGGACAGGGACATCGCGAAAGTGAAGACCTTGTACTGATACACCCGCCCCTTGAATGCAAACCGTAGGAATGTTCTGTAGCGAGAAAGGATCGAAATGTGAATGTAAGCGTCGTTCAGATTGACCGCTGCTGGATGCATCTGAGGATGTGCTTCTGTGTCAACATCTTGAACAGAAGCTTGTGAAGGGCCCAACTCAAGACTCGCATCAAAGGGACAATCGACATACCCAAGGTGGTGCAGCAGTGGGGAACCCTGCTGGATGACCCAGAATGTATCGCGTCCTGGGGCACACCAACAGGATTCCTAGTCTCCCTGGAGGGACTGGCTAGAGATGCGTGAGGAGATGTTGCATCCTCGAACCATGGTTTCTTGGACACTGGCAATAGGGGGTATTGTGGACGAAAGTGAGAATGTGGTGCATTGAGATATCTTGAATGGCTGTAGAATGTATGCAACTAATGAGCTTAAATTAGACTTTTTAGTCTATGTGAAAATGTAAGCTATGTTTAAATATAATTAGTCAGAAAGTTAATAACCTGTTATATCATTTCACATATAGAGAGCCAAAAATCTTATAATCACACCTTTCCCCCATAAGCAGCTGTCATAAACAAATACAGCCCTTACCTCTTGTATAGATGGGAAGTGTGACATGAGATCCAGGATCCTCAGCGAAATGTCCTGATCAGCTCAGCAGAATTCTTACCACTATGAAGCTCGCATTGAAGATTTACGCACAAAATTCAGATAATAGTTTACTCTTAATGAATTACTCAGAGACTTATTTAAAAGAAAGTTTATCGAATCACCATGGAATTTCCAGTTCACTTTTTTTTTCAGCTTTCTAATATGTGGAGTTTGACCAGAAAATGTAATAATTCGTCCTTCAAACCGCATGAATTGTGTAGGAAGTCAAAATTTTCAAAATACAGACATTAATATTGTATCCAAAACTGTATCTTTTTATCTGTTATCTGTACTAAAATTCAAAATGACTTAAATTTCAAAACAAGAAATAAATAATTGTAATTGACAGTGTATAATGCAATATACAAAACCTTAATTTCAGAGAGTATAAACAGAATTAATTAAGTTACATCTTTGCATAAGAAAGGTTTTCAGTAGTTATGTTTAAACTTCACTTAAATTGTTCTCATGTTTAGTTACTTATAAACACAAACCTGTAGAATTTTAATTTCCTTTCTAATAAGGCCCTTTTAACATTTAACAAATAAACATCAGCATATTAAATTCGTTCCCAAAACATATAGGCTGAGTCCTTGTTGCAAGTTGTAATGTGGTGTTTTGTTTCATGTTCTCCATGTCTTTTATTTTGTAATTGTTGCATGGTCCCTGTTTGTGTCTTGGGGGGGGGGGCCCTCTGTTTTTCCCTTGCCCTCATGTATTCATGCCATTGGTTCCTCTGTTCATTGTGTCGTGTTCTGATTGGTTGTCTTAGTCATTTGTCTTGTTTCCCATTGGTTTGTTCTTGTCATGTGACCCTCTTGTTTCCTATAAGTAGCTTCATGTTCCCATTGTGCCCTCGTCGTGTATTGAATGTATTTAACCCGCTGTTGGTGAGTTTAGTCTGTTTATGTCAAGTCTGCTCAAGTCAAGTCAAGTCTGTGTTTCTTGTTTGGATGTTTGGATATCACCTGTAAATCACCTTCGAGCGGGGTTAAGGTTCTCACTTAAGTTCAATCACTTCTCTAGCCACCTTAACTTGACGGTTGTGGCAGAGTACTTTCTAATTTAAGCTTAAAGTCAATCTAATCATCGTTGCAATCGTTATGCCGACAATGTTTTATGGGCTGTGCTTATCTGATGCGCTGTATCCTCGTCATGTCATCACTCATGATGGTCTCGTTGTCTCTCTTAGCCGAACTGAGCAGATGAGTTCTCACTGTAGCTCACTGTTGGTTCTTTAGAACGGACATTTTATTCTTAGGGTCGTCCTCTTTATGTCTTTCCTCTTTGTCTTTCGCGTGTTTTACGCCTTTGATGCCTTTATGCCGTGAGAACTGTATTTGTAAATGAGCATAGTACAAACACATCAGAAATTATACAACACTTATGGCGCTTTTCCACTGCGAGGTACGACTCGCTCGTCATGGCTTTCAGTATTGGCAAGGCTCTGCTCCGTTTTCCCACTACCGTTTAGCACCGCTTTAGAGTGGGCAGGATTATTCACATGTCATTATAGTTGCACTGCCTGTACTGCTGGATCCACTCCTCTGCTATCAACGAGAGGAACATCTGTACTTCCTCAACAGACCACGAAACAACCATTTTTTTGTTGTTAAAATAGGTGCGCTCATTCAAAACAGTTGCATTCGATCCTTCGCTGGCTGTGCAGATTTAAATCTAGCGGTTCTATTGTTTGTGTCACAAGTTCAGTGACGCAGGTAGTGACGATTCTCTCCGGCCAATCCGTGATTGTAACGGGGCTGACGAGACGTGAGACGTGTGGATCCATCTGCAAGCTTTATTTAAAGAGACGTGGTATAACAGGCAGGGTCGAACAATGGCAAACAGGTGTATATGGCGGGCAAAAACACAAGAATAGTCCGAGGGCTAGCACAGGTCGACGATCGGCAGACAAAATCAAAAGGGGCAAGACAAAAGGGGAGAATCCAGGGAACCAGGCAAAGATCAGAAACCCGCAAAACACGAAGACTCGGAAAGGGGTACAGGCTAAACAATACTCAGAGAAAGGTGGTTAGAGTGGGTGTTATATAGTGAGTGAGGTGATTAGAAACAGCTGTGTGCAATGAGTGCAATCAGTGCAGTGTGCAAAGAATGATGGGATATGTAGTCCGGGGTGCTATGCAACAGTTTGTGTTGTGCGAGAGTCAATGTAATGGAAAGGGTGACCTCTGGTGGTGAATAAACGGAAATCCATGGGCCGAATTCGTGACAGTGATCAGCAGAGTTTACACGTCACGTTTTTGGTAACGGTACGGTTCGCGTGGAACCCCAACCGAAGTGGTACTTAAAAAAGGAGCCGGTGAAACCTAAGACCTAGTTGACTGCTTTATCATGAAAGGAGGTCCTTAAGTTTATGAAAATCCTCTTTACTGTCCTTTTGACTTGCGACAGCACTGATTTTAAACTTAAACGTATTTTAACTTAGCAGAGCCTTGTGGTGAGTCCGCTTATCATCAGTCCATCGGGCCGACAAAGAAATAGGGTTGAGCTTATCGATCCTGAAGTATTGATATAACGATACTGATGCAAAAAAAACTATTGATACTCAAATAAAAATATTGACACTAAGGTGTGTTTTATTTACCAGTGACTTTGTTTATTTAACAATCATGGTTATAAATGCATTGAATTGGATGAATAACCTATGTTAGTGAATAATTGTGTAGGATAAAACTATTTTCCTGCTCATCTGAACACACGCAAATGTTGGCAGAATCAATTAATAACAGAGAGCGTTCACCCACTTCTGACAGTGCATTCAAACAGGGCTGCGTTTCCCAAAAGTATCATAAGAAAGCATTGATGCTTTTGGGAATGGCAGCCCAGAACAATGCTTATCAGAGGACAGAAAAAAAACATATACATTTGAGTTATTTCACAAATAAACAATTTGAAATTGTATAGCCTGCATAGTTTGTGCAATTGCATTTATTTAAATTGAAGGTTAAAATGTAATATTGATCATGTTCTATATTGCAATGTTAATATAAATCATACACTGTCAGAATAAAAAGATTGCATTTTGTGCATGCAACAGCCTGTCACAACAGTCCCTTATGAAAATTAACCATTATTAAAGTGACCGTAGTTCAACTATAGTATTTGTAGATCTCCATGGTTCCCTTTCAGTCGGTACGTTCGATGTCACGTCGAAATGTACTGACGAATTGGGATCTCGCCTGAGAGCCCTATCATTGAGGGCACCCGCCATCTCCTATGGAGTCAAAAGCATCTGAGGTTGCTTCGTGCCATTTACATCCCGGGCCTGCTCAATCGTGCAGCCAATGAGCTTTCATGGCAGCATGCACTTCCAGGAAAATGGAGACTCCATCCCCGGGCGATCCAACTGATATGGAGACACTTTGGAGATGCACAAGTAGACCCGTTTGCCTCTCCAGACACATCCCATTGTGAGCTGTTCTATTATTATGTATAGAACTGTTCTGGGTGAAACTCCCCGCTCATTCAAGCAGTCATGCCTGGACAGAGCAGGGAGCGCAGCGATACATTTCCCCCCAATCAAACAGTTTAGACATCTCACAGAACTGATACATAGGGTATTACAAATACATGTGACATCACCTGAAAGAAAAATACAGACATAGGAATTAATACAACACAGTATAATATAGTAACCTGAATTACATGAGCAGAGGTGCGATAACTGAGCCACGGGTGTCGTCATATGTGGAGGAGTAGGGGATGGAGGCGGGTATGACGAGCGCATCGCGGGGATCAAGCAGCTCTTAATGGCTGGAGGTGTATTTAAAAGATGCGGTCTAATCTAAAGTGTATCCCTATTGGATGGCGTGGACCAGCTGATTATAAGCTGACGCGAGCTTGACTGATGTGTCTGTCAGAACTGATGCTATACGCTTGATATATTGCCGAAATTGTTGCACATTACGATCCTGTAGACGGTGAGTCTTTGGGGAAGCACGACCTGATCATCGGGTTCCTGAGGGCCGCGAGAAGACTAAATACTCCTTGCCCAACCCCCGTACCCTCTTGGGATCTCCCTCTGGTGCTTACAGCATGGCAGACGGCTTCCTTTGATCTGTTGCAGTCTGCAGAGCTGAGAACTCTTGTCGATAAAGACAGTGTTCTTAACTGGGCTGGCTTCCATCAAGAGAGCAGGGGACCTGCATGCATTTTTGGTCAACGAATTGTGCCTGGATTAAGGCCGGCCAGGTATGTGCTCATTTTCCCCCGACAGCCTTTAGGGACCAGGAGTGAACCTGCAAGTGCTGCTTGTTTCTTCTTGGGCATTGACGACGGCACCTTGCTGACAGATATATTAGAGCCGGGGCTGGGCGCACCAAACATGCTTGCTAGGTTTTATAGCCTTTGTGTAGAGCCAGGCTGCATCAGAAACCAAATAATTCTCTACTATATTATAGGGAAAAAGCAGTAGGCGAACAAATAGTATGTCCGAATCCTCAGTATTCATAAAAGAATAGGTGAGAAATACCAGGGTGATTCTTGCGAGATTCAGACGCGCTTATCCTAATGTTGCGTCCGAATATGCCTGCTTGGCTACTATTTCTACTAGGATACAAAAGTTAACGAGTCGAGTCCCGACTACATATATAAACAAAACCGGATAAAAATAAATAAATAACCTTTACTCTAATTTACCTAGTATAGTCCCATTGAGATCTCTTCTTCCAGGGAGTCCTGGCCAAAATGGCAGCACAAAAAGTTTCACAATAAAACAATTACAAACACATAAAATAAACAAAATGCCCTACATTCAGATGATTATAAATATGTGACAAAAAAAATTAAAAAATAATTTACTCATCGCAAGTATGTTTCCTTTAGATAGACCAATAAAAGTTTTTTTTTTTTATTTAAAGAGGGGAGTGTTTTCAGCATAATAACAAAAAAAGAGAAGAAAAAAAAAGAGAAGGCAGTTTTGCCAAGCTCTGAATATACTTTTGAAACATTTAAAAGTAGTTTAACATTAGATCTAGTGCTGCAATTACAAGTGTAAAAAGATAAAAGACTGCAGATATAAATTGGTGTTTTACCTAACAATGTCTTAGCGATACAACAACATGTGCACTTTCCTTCTTTGAAACAAAGAGAACCTTCCCACCTGTCCTGGAATTGCCAGGTGTGATATCATGTAGCCAAGCGACCTCTTGTGGTCATATGAGGTAGAGCAAGAAATTAGAAAGTGACCTCATCAGTAAAAGACTATATAATTAGTGATGTCATCAAAAAGAGACTGAATCAGAGGCAGAGATCGTTCATGTTATGGGCATTCATTAATCCAAAGATATCCTCCGTTCAAAGTTATTAATAAGGCATTCCCTGTAAGTCATCTTGTTTGTCATTACTCATGATTGTGTTCAGTGCATTTTGTGTAGTTAGAGATGCCTATTTGATGTTATTTAGAATGGCATGTTTATGCTTGCTGATGCGGTGTATATTTTCTCATCTTTCACATGTGATATTATTTTATAAGTTAATATATTTTCACCTCGTGGTTCCGGGAGTTATTGCGTGAAGGTGTTTAACTTGCTGGACAATTGAATGTGGGTTCAACGAGGCCAGTACAGTGAAAAGGGAGCTATCAGCTAGAATCTGGATGTCCATGCTGGATTGTGAGCAATGACGCCCATGCAAACATGACACCAACAGTAAGGTTCCTTAGTTGAGGTGGATACCTCATGCTCATCACACCTACCAGAGACTTTAAAGTCAGCCAATGAATATGGAGCATTCGGAGCTAGAAGTGCGGTCTGTTGCCTCCTGTTCAGCTAAGACCTCTCATTCAGCAAGGTCAAACCGTTCCACTAGGTCCCCCGCAATTTCAAACGTCAGTATGGTGGCAGCTAAGGCACATGCGGAAGCTGAGGCTGCTTTGGCTCGAGCTTCATTTTCAAATAAAGAAATAGAAATCAAAACTGAGAAGGCCCCCTTAGAAGCCACTTTAAATGCATTGGAGAGAGAGAGAGAAGCAGAAGCGGCACTAGCCAAAGCGGTTGTAATGGAAGCTGCAGCTGCACACTTAGAGTCGGGGAAGTAAACACAGCCTTCAGTTCCTCCCAGAGCAGAGTACACGACAACGCACTCTCGACTATGTGAGTAAACACAGTGCTAGTAGTGGGAGCATGCATTTACCCAGAGACAATCAAGCACATAATGTCAGCATGCCACAAGCAGAAGCACCTAACTTATCTGTAGATAAGGGGATAGAAAATAACTCATCACCACAGATTCGTCCAAAGCCCACTGTTCCCACAGATAATTCACATGTCAATCACCCTAATGCCTTCAACCACTCATCATGTAATGCTGTGCCTAGTTATGCTGGCATAACCAACCAACCAAGTCATTACCCAGTCCGTTCTGGTGATAACTCCTCAGCAGACTTGGCGAAATATTTAGCAAGAAGCCAACTGGTGTCATCAGGCCTAACAAGATTTGATGATAGACCAGAAAATTATCTAGCATGGAAATCATCATTCCTTAGTACAGTTGAAGCATTGGATCTGACGGCAGGGGAGGAGATGGATCTGCTAATTAAATGGCTAGGTCCAGATTCAGCACCGCATGCTCGCCGTATTAAGTTAGTAAAAGTGAGGAACCCCGCTTATGGGTTAGATTTAATATGGAAGAGGCTAGAAGAAATGTATGGGTCACCAGATTTCCCAAAATTGCTCCCAAAGAACACCAAAGGCTTATGGAATTAAGTGATTTGCTCTCTGAAATAGAATTTGCAAAGCAAGAAGGATACCTGCCGGGCCTGTCTTGATACGGCTAGGGGAGTGAGCCCCATAGTAGAGAAGCTTCCGTATGGACTCCAAGAGAAGTGAATGATGGAAGGCTCTCCCTACAAGCAGGAACACAGAGTTGCCTTTCCGCCCTTTTCTTTCTTTGCAGAGTTTCTGCGCAGACGAGCTAAAGCTCGCAATGACCCCAGTTTTCATATCTGCCAATATACAAAAGGGACAAGTTTAGTGAGAGCCAAAGCTATGCTCGTAAAGCAATCTCTGTGCAAAAAACAGATGTCACACTCACTCCTAAGCCTACCCCCACTGTTGAAGATCCAGATAAGCAATGCCCTGTACACCGCAAACCCCACCCTCTACAAAGGTGCAGAGGCTTTAGAGAAATGGCGATTGATGAGCGTAAAAGAATACTGAGGGCACACAATATCTGTTTCAAATGCTGTGCATCTAACACACATGTGGCTCGACACTGTAAGGCAGTTGTACAGTGTTCCGAATGCCAAAGCGACAAACACCCTTCACCCCTTCAGATCCGGTCAGCGACCTGCTTCCACCCTCTCTGCGCTTCCCCTTGAACAGCATGGCGGGGAGAAGGAAGAGATATCTCACACTGAGGTTTTACCCAAATGCACAGAGGTATGTGGTGGGGGCTTGAAAGGAAAATCTTGCTCAAAAATTTGTTTAGTTAATGTATACCCAGATGGTAATCCCAGAAAATACAGAAGAATGTACGCCATGCTAGATGACCAAAGTAATAGGTCGCTTGCACGATCAGAGTTCTCTGATATGTTTAACATACAAGGATCTACAGTTCCCTTTACGCTCAAGACTTGTTCTGGAGTAACTGAAACTGCTGAAGCAGGCGAGCTGTTGGATACACAATAGAGCCGGTCGATGGTACTCTGGGTCTTTCATTACCAACACTACTGGAATGTAATATGATTCCGGACAATAAGGATGAAATCCCTACCCTGGCAGTTGCAGCGTGTCACTTCCACCTTAAGTTCTATTGCTCATGAAATACCATCTCTTGATGAAAATGCTGAAATCTTGTTGCTGATTGGCAGAGACTTGTTAAGAGTTCACAAGGTCCGCAGACAGATCACTGGGCCACATAAAGCAGCATTTGCACAAAAGCTAGACCTGGGCTGGGTGATTATCGGGGACGTGTGTCTAGGGAAAGCTCATCGGCCTTCACAGGTCACTAGTATGAAAACATACATCCTTGAAAGTGGCAGACCAAGTAATTTCCCCCCATGTGAAAGCTATATGTCAGTCAAAGAAAAGTACATGTCTCCTTTGCAATACTTATCTCTTGGAAGTAGTCAATATAATCTGAGAGAGGCCAACAAAGAAGATGTAGGCCAATCAGTGTTTTGTCAGTCTGTAAATGACAACAAACTTGCACCTTCTGTAGAAGATATCAGGGTTCTCAGGACCATGGAGAATGAATTCTTCCAAGATTCTACAAACAGCTGGGTAGCCCCACTACCCTTTTGAAAACCACGGCAGTGTTTGCCTAATAACAGGTCCTATGCCATGAGTAGGTTCAAGTCTCTGAGCCGCACACTTGAGAAACGTCCAGAAATGAAAGCTCACTTCATGGAATTCATGCAGAAAATATTAGACAGCCACCACGCAGAGCTTGCTCCTCCAGTGCAAGAAAGCAAAGAGTACTGGTATCTGCCCTTTTTTGGAGTGTACCACCCTCAGAAACATAATCAGATACGTGTGGTTTTCGACTCTAGTGCCAAGTTTAATGGTGTTTCACTCAATGACGTGCTACTTACTGGGCCAGACATGAACAACAGTCTGCTAGGTGTTCTTTTGAGGTTTAGAAAGGAGCCAGTAGCAATTACAGCAGATATCCAGCAGATGTTCCACTGCTTCCTTGTGCGTGAGGACTGTAGAGATGTTCTCGGTTTCATCTGGTATAAAGACAATGATCCAGCGAAAGAGGTTGTTGATTATCGGATGCGGGTTAACGTATTCGGAAACAGCCCTTCACCTGCAGTGGCCATTTATGGGCTACGTAAAGTGGCACAAGAGGGAAAAGTTGAATTCGGCACAGATGTGCACCACTTTGTCGAAAGAGACTTTTACATGGATGATGCCCTGAAGTCATTCTCAACTGTTGAGAGAGCTATTGACATCCTCACAAGAACACAGAGAATGTTAGCTGCTTCAAACCTTAAGCTCCACAAAGTGGCCTCAAATAAAGCTGAGGTGTTGGATGCATTTCCAATGGAAGATCGAGCCAAAGACCTTCAGAATCTCAATCTATTTGTAGACAACCTACCCGATCAACGAAGTCTTGGAGTAAAATGGAGTATTATGACAGATGTCTTGACATTTCACATTCCAAAAACGGAAAGACCATATACACGAAGAGGGGTGCTGTCCATGGTCAACAGTCTGTTCGACCCTCTAGGTTTCCTGGCACTGATAACTATACAAGGACGGCTACTGCTTAGAGAGATGATGGTGCAAGGCAGTGATTGGGATTCAAGCCTCCCTGAGAGTTTCAAAGGAAGATGGATGGATTGGCAAAATTCTCTGTACAATCTCACTGAAATTCGTGTACCCCGCACATACACATCAATGTCTCTCTCTGAGGCTCAGTGTGTGGACCTATGCGTCTTCTCAGACGCTTCGGTCAAAGCTATTTCTGCAGTCGCATATCTCCGAGTTGTAGCCAAAGATGGGCTTAGAGAAGTGGGGTTTGTTCTAGGGAAGGCGAGACTTGCCCCGCGACCTGATCTTACTGTTCCAAGGCTGGAGCTGTGTGCAGCAATAATGGCCGTAGAGATTGCAGAAGTCATAAGTGAAGAAATAGAAATGGAATTACTGTCAGTATAGAAGCTAATTGAATTTAAAGTTGTCTTGGGTTATATTCACAACTAGTCTCGACGCTTCTACATCTATGTAAACAACAGAGTGCAAAGAATTAAGCAGTTCACAAAACCTGAGCAGTGGCATTATGTGCCATCAGATGAAAATCCGGCTGATCATGGTTTACGCTCTGTTCCAGCTTCCAAGCTCCTCACTACCAAATGGCTGACAGGGCCTCCTTTCCTTCATGGTGAACTGTTTTGGGCTCCAGAGGAGCAAATCAGTTTTGATCTAGTTCATCCAAATGATGACAAAGAACTTCGACTGGAGGTGAGTACTTTGTCTACAAGTGTTTCTGAAAATAACCTGAGCTCAAAACGATGCGAACGTTTTTCCAGATGGCAGTCCGCTGTCAAGGCTGTAGCTAGTCTCAGTCACATTGCTTACTGTTTCGCCCACACAACAGAGGTTGGAGAATGTGCTGGTTGGCAGATCTGCAAAAACTGTATTTCTGTGGATTCTCTGGAAAGAGCAGAAAGAGAAATTATTAGAAGTGTGCAGCAGAAAGTATATTCAGAGGAATTTAAGCGCATCCAAGCAAACTGCAACATTTCTAAACAAAGGTTTTGAATTGAAAGAGAAAAACCCTGTCATCATTCCTGAATGGGATCATATATCAACTCTTCTCATAAGACATTACCATGAAAGGGTTAAACATCAGGGAAGGCATTTTACCGAAGGAGCAGTGAGAGCTAGTGGTCTATGGATAGTGGGAGGAAAGAGGCTCATCAGTAGAGTCCTTAATCAGTGTGTTACCTGTAGGAGACTTAGAGGGAAAGTAAAGGAGCAGCAGATGAGCGATCTGCCAGCAGAACGACTCCAAGTAGACCCTCCTTTCTCATATGTTGGAATGGATATGTTCGGGCCATGGGAGGTGACAGCAAGGCGCACAAGGGGGAAGTCATGCATGCAGTAAGAGATGGGCAGTGCTGTTTACATGCTTATGCACGAGGGCAATTCACATAGAAGTAGTGGACGAAATGAGTTCCTCGAGCTTCATTAATGCTCTGAGACGCTTCTTTTCACTGAAAAAACAGCCATATCACCCTGTAGCCCAAGACTGGTTGCCCACTGAAGCTAAGCAGGGTTGAGCCTGGTCAGTACCTGGATGGGAGACCTCCTGGGAAAACTAGGTTGCTGTTGGAAGAGGTGTTAGTGAGGCCAGCAGGGGGTGCTCACCCTGTGGTATGTGTGGGTCCTAACGCCCCAGTATATTGACGGGGACACTATACTGTCAAAAAGCACCGTCTTTCGGATGAGATGTTAAACCGAGGTCCTGACTCTCTGTGGTCATTAAAAATCCCATGGCACTTCTCGTAAAGAGTAGGGGTGTAACCCCGGTGTCCTGGCCAAATTGCCCCCCTGGTCTTTGTCAATCACGGCCTCCTAATAATCACCAACCACTTGATTGGCTCTATGACTTTCTCTCCTCTGAGGACGGTGCGGGTCACCTGTAGCTGGTGTGTGGTGAGCGCACTGGCTCCGTTGTCTTGTGTCTGCCGTCGCATCATCCAAGTAGATGCTGCACACTGGTGGTGGTTGATGAGAGACCCCCCATATGATTGTAAAGAGCTTTGGGTGTACAACAATACACAATAAGGCCGGGATAGTGTAATGCATTCTTTCGGGTGTGGGGTGGGCTGTTCATTCACTGCGTGGCCCAGCCAAGCAATTACGGTCGGATTGCGGCACCAATTTTATTGGTGCATGTAACGAAATGGGAATAAGTGCTCCTGAAAAGGACAGTGTGCAGGAATTCTTACAAGACCAGAAGTGCACTTGGATCTTCAATCCTCCGCACTCTTCACACATGGGTGGAGTGTGGGAGCGCATGATTGGAGTAGCACGTCGCATTTTGGAGGGTATGTTGTTGCAAGCTGGTAGAGTACGACTTACTCACGAAGTGTTAACTACTGTCTTAGCTGAGGTCACAGCCATAATGAATGCACGTCCTTTGCTACCCGTCTCCACTGACCCTGAGAACCCTTACATTCTAACGCCGTCTATGCTGTTAACCCAGAAAACAGGCACACATTCCTCTCCTCTCAGTGACATCAACGCAGGAGATATGTTGAAATGCCAGTGGAAACGTGTGCAAGTGCTGGCTGATGAGTTCTGGTATAGATGGCGCAGAGACTATCTGAGCACTCTGCAATGTCGTAAAAAATGGCCACAAAAAGAACTTGACATTAAAGAGGGAGATGTTGTCCTTCTTAAAGAGAAACAAGCCGAACGAAATGAATGGCCAATGGGCATCAAAGTGAAAGCTGTTCCCAGCGAAGATGGAATGATAAGGAAAGCTGAAGTGAAGGTCGTTAAACACGGCATAACAAAGATCTACTACAGACCTATCTCAGAACTGGTCTTTCTAATTTCCCCAATCTGAAGGTTCATCAAAGATGCCAGGCGGGGAGTGTCCTGGAATTGCCAGGTGTGATATCATGTAGCCAAGCGACCTCTTGTGGTCATATGAGGTAGAGCAAGAAATTAGAAAGTGACCTCATCAGTAAAAGACTATATAATTAGTGATGTCATCTAAAAGAGACTGAATCAGAGGCAGAGATCGTTCATGTTGTGGGCATTCATTAATCCAAAGATATCCTCCGTTCAAAGTTATTAATAAGGCATTCCCTGTAAGTCATCTTGTTTGTCATTACTCATGATTGTGTTCAGTGCATTTTGTGTAGTTAGAGATGCCTATTTGATGTTATTTAGAATGGCATGTTTATGCTTGCTGATGCGGTGTATATTTTCTCATCTTTCACATGTGATATTATTTTATAAGTTAATATATTTTTGAAAGTATAGTGAATTCATTAGTTGAGTTGAGTAATCACTATAAGAATTGGTTATGCTCATACGTAATATAGAGAACTGTTATAGAATATGCAATTTATCAGTGTATGTATTTGTATTTTCCGTTTCACACCATTCATGTGATAAAGTTACACTCTCAACGTCACCTCGTGGTTCCGGGAGTTATTGCGTGAAGGTGTTTAACTTGCTGGACAATTGAATGTGGGTTCAACGAGGCCAGTACACCACCAATTCATACAATATACAATGATGAGTGCATGAAGAAGCACTCGTCACAAAACATAAATCAGCATGATGGTATACATAGTTAAACTTTTTAAGTGAAGATAAACTTGCATGCATATAAATCACATCACCATAATCTAACACTGAGAGGAAACAACTTTGTATAATTCCCTTTCTTGCTTCAAAAGGAAAACATTTCTTTAAGCGAAAAAGAAAACCAAATTTTAGTCTAAGCTTTTCTAACACTTTTTCCAATATGTACATAAAATCCAACCATATACCCAAGTATTTGTAACAACTTACTCTTTCAATAGATTCTCCTTGTAAAGTTGAAATAGTGATCTGTTGCAGTGCGACAACGAGTGAAAAGCATGCATTTTGTTTTCTTTGAGTTTAAGTTGGACAATGAAAGTTGCAGTAACTGAAAAGATTCTTGCTAGAGCTCTATGGCTTGATTCACCGAGTGCTACTGTGTAAATAATTGTGTCATCAGCATATAAATGAATTCTAGCTGAGGTTATCCAACGACCAAGGTCATTAATATAAATAGAAAATAAGACTGGTGCTAAAATAGTCTTTCTGATAAATAATTATTGAACCAATTTAGAGCCATTTCACTAAAACCTATACAACTTAGCCTCTGTAATAAAAGTTTATGATCTACAGAGTCAAATGCTTTAGAGAGATGTACAAATAATGCTGCACAATGTTGTTTACTATCCAATCATTTAACAATATCATTTGTAACCAGCGTAGCTGCTGTAATAGTACTATGACCTGATCTAAAGCCTGATCGAAATTCATTTAAAACTTTATTTTCAGTTAAGAACTGTTTCACTTGATCATTAACAAAAGATTCAAATACTCTTGCCAACACAGACAACCTACAAATTGGCCGATAGTTATCCAAAACTGATGGGTCACCACCTTTTAACAAAGGGAGAACCTGTGCTGATTTCCATTCACGAGGAATAACATTTGAAGTTAAACTCAAGTTAAAAATAGAAGTGATGGGCTCTGTTATAAGATCTGCAGAAATGTAAAAAAAATAAGGTTCTATTTTATCAGACCCTGCTGATTTTTTAATATCCAAATTTGATTTTATGAACTTGTGTAGCTAAAATGGGATTAAAACTGAACAGCTGAGTAGTACAACATGAAGTAACTTCCACGTTTTCTTGTTCCCTTAAATTACTATAGTCATGGGTTACTCCCACATAAATAAAGTGGATATTAAAAGCATTTACTATATTCTCTCTATCTTTAATTATACTCTCATTTAATTTAAAATAATCAGGTAGATTGGTAGAGTTTTTTTTTTACCAGAAACTGATTTGGTCAGTTTCCAAAAATTAGACAGATCATTAATATTCTCATTTACCATATTTAAATAACAATCACATTTAGGGATTATCCACAAATACGGCGTAGATTCAACTCTTCCCTCGTCAACGATAGAAGGCCCGCCGTCCATGGGGATCCACAGCACCTGAAAACCGAGCAGGTAGATGAGTGCAGGATATGACCACATTTTAGGAGTAGATTTGAGATGGAATTATAATGGAAATGTAAGGACCAACGCAAACTTTAAAACAGTCTTAAAAAACAATCTTTGATCTCCTTTATGCTAAAAACTCAAACAATCAGAGCGCAACAACACAGGCTTTCACACACGCTACACACAAGCCACCATCATTACAGCATATTTGGCGTGCTGTCCGAGGGGAGGGCTCCGAGCTCTGAATTTTGGCCCGAACCCAGAGTACCCCCAAAAGCAACTGAGCAATGGACAGGTGCCGACGATAAAATAACCCCCCCCCCCCAAAATGACGTTAGTCGTATCCTTTGACCGGAGGCCCCACTAAACTCCGACGGGAGCAGTTCGCGGCGCTGGGCAGACGGGCGCTGGGCCTACCGGTCGATGGACGAGGAACAACGTGTTTTGGGGCGCTCGACCGGGAGGGCTCATACCGCTTCTTGACGGGAGCAGCTTGCGGTGTCAAACCAGTGAGCCCTACCAACCGATAAAGGAGGAGCAGCGTGTTTTGGCTGTCCGACCGGGTGCTCGTACTGCCTCCAACGGGAGCAGCTCGCAGCGTTGGGAAGTTTGGGCCCCACTAACCAATGGATGAGGAGCAGCGTGATTTGGGAAGCCTGATCAGGAGTGCTCACACCGCTTCTTGACGGGAGCAGCTCACAGCGTCGGACAGGTGAGCCCTACTGGTCGATGATGGAGTGGACGAGGCTTGAAGCGACTGACCGGGAAGGTCCACGTAGCTTTAACGGGAGCAGCTCACGGCGTCAGATGGGTGGACTTTACCGGCTGATGGATGGGTTGAACTAAATTGGAGTGCCAGCCGTAAGAGCTTTGCAGCGTCCGACGGGAGTTCAACACTCACGGCATCGGAAGGGTAAGCCTTGCCAGTAGACGGACGGACAAGCCAAGGTTGTGCGACCGGGAGGCTCCAGCAGCATCCGACGGGAGCTCAATACTAACGGCATCGGACGAGTAAGCCTCATCAGTAGACGGACTGAAAGGCCCCCCCACGATTTCACCTTGACCGATGGCTCTTGCAGCGTTTTGACGGGAGTTCGTACGCATGGCATCAGCGTGTAAAGCCTTGCCGGTAGACGACGGAGAAAGACGAGGTTTTGGCTCAAACCTGGAACTTTCGCCGACATCCGACGGGAGTTCAATACTCACCGCATCAGACGGGTAAGCCTCAATGGTAGTATGACTGAAAGGCAAGGCTTGCTTGACTGAGAGGCTCTCGCAGCATTCGACGGAAGTTCAATACTCATGGCAACGGATGGGTGAGCCTTGCCGGTAATCGAAAGAGAAACATATTTGCTCCACTGGGAGCGCTCTTGCAGCATCTGACAGGGAGTTCAATACTCAACTATTTGAGTTGTCTAAAAGGGGTAGATGCTATGAGGATTACTTTGCGTAATTGTGACAATTCCAATAAGCTGCTTCTGATAACACATCAGAAAATTTTGGTGCTGCTTTGCATCCGAAAGTTAAGCATACAAAAAATTTAATTTCTTGAGCCAGTGTACCCCAAATAAGTGCCATGAATCTGGATGAATAGCCATAGCTTTAAGACCCATGATTTTATCATATTGATCAATGTCCTACTATTGAGAGAGAATTCGCCAAGAGGAATCGAGCTGTTTATGCTTGAAAACGGGACAGATCAATTAGAAGGCGTTTCTAACCCAAGAATTTCCCTAGTAGCCACTCCAATGGGCTAATGGGAAACTGAGAAGGCGGGGCATCAAAAGGGCTGATCATGAACCCTCGTTTAATTCACGCCACCTAAAACTAATTATTTCAGTTAAACGGCTGATCGTAATGAAAAACTCTGCAACTTTTGATGTCCACATTCAAGGATTTACAATTGCTATAGCATTTCTGTTGTAAAGAAATTGCCAAATATTAAAGATTAAGTGGACACTTGAATTAAATGTTTAGCCAAACGAGGACTAGATCGCACAGTGACATGTAAAAAAAATTATCGTTAGGCATTTGGTGCTCTCTGTAGGCTTTTGATATAATGTGTAATGTACATTATATTGTTTATAATACATTAAGTTTTGTTCAACAGAACCATATTGTTACTTGCTTTTGATACTTTATTTGAACCAATTATTATGGACTCATTGAACCATATTGTTACTTGCTTTTGATACTTTAAATCAATTATGGCTTTATTGCTATTATGTATGTATTTTAGGTAATTTTTAAAGGCTATTGTTTAATTATTTCTACCATAAAAATAAATTATAATTATCGGATTAATCATCAGAATAATCAACCGATAACTCGGTTACCAAATGAATCGTTAGTGATGGACTTAGATGAGGGGTCTATGTCCACACCTGCCAGGATCTGTGCTCGGATGTTGTGAGCTACTGGAGGTGGCTCTGAGGCAACAGCAACATCATTGCTCATCCCAACAAATGCTATGAAAGGAGATTAGGGTGATTAAATGAAGAGAGCTTGAGGCAGAGGAGCATGGCCGCATTGTCAGCGGAGGCAGCCTCAGCTTACTATGGCTCATGGGGCTTGAGGTGGGAACTGAGAGAAGCGTAAGAAAAATGGAGGAAAAGACCGAGATGTGTAGGCCTTTGTTGCAAGCAGAGACAGCCTCACGCTTGTTTCACCTGCTGTAGCTGTAGGTCACAGGAAGGGAGTCCCGAAGAACCTGTGTAGCCTGCACTGCTAGTGGAGGCAGCATCACGCTAGCGTTTGCTACGGGAGCTGGAGGCCACTGAAAAGGAAAAATGGTTATTAGTAGCGTGAGGGAGCCTGTGTTGCAAACTGAGGGAGCCTCACATTTGCTTCAGCTACTGTAGCTGTAGGCCGCGTGAAAGGGGAGTGGTTTGTGACATTTGACAGGAAATGTTGAAAAGCGTGAGTAGCCTGCAGTGTTGCCAATTTAACATTTTGGTTGCTAGATGTGTCGTCAACGTCTTAGACTACACGAGCAACTTGTTTTCCCCTTGTTTTCCAAAGCACATAGCAACGAATTTAGCTATTTAAAATTTTGTCAACTTTTAAGCATCTTTTAAAAGTGATAAAATGCTAAAAAGACATGCATTTTCCTCTTATCAACAAAGAAAAAGTATTGAAACCTCATATTTTCTGATCTGAGGATTGTTGGCAACCTCCGAATGATAAGAGGATGCCGTGGAAGAAGTTGGATGACACCGGTGGAGCGAGTTAAGCCTCGGCATCAGGGATAGCGTGTTGCAGTGCGAGCAGAGAGCATCAGCCGCGATCACCTGGAGCTCGGCGGCGAGTTGTCTTATGGAGCGTCCAAACAACCCCATATAGGTCTTGCCGTTTTCAGGGAAAAGTTGAGTCTGTGATAGATGGCAAACAGGTGCAAACCGAATGCGAAAATTCCAGGAACAGAATAAGTTTCTCGTCTATCTTGTTCTTGGTTTGATTACTGATGTTGTTCCTTCCTATTGTTATTAGGTTATTACTGAAGCTCTCCTCCCGAACCTGATAAGTAAAACCTAATTACATGAAAAGAGCATATGTCCGCACGCCCGCCGATTATAAACATTAGGTGAGAAATGCCCAATTTCCCTACTTACTTCCCCGCCCAGATTCTGAAGTTGTGCATAACTATAGAACCATGGTTCCTCAAATCTTTCCCCTGAGGGCCAATGCGGCTTGCATAGTTAGCTCCACCCTTGATCAACGTATCTAACTGGGATTGCTAATGATTCTGAAGACATTGATAGCATGCTCAGTGGGTTTGATTAGGGTGAGGAGCAAACTCTGCATGAAAGTGGTCTCGTGGGCCAGAGTTGGAGGATGCTGCTATAGACCTAGGGCTGTGTATTACCAGCAAAGTCACGATATGATCTGTATCACGATACAGAGGCCACGATACAATACATATCACGGTACATGACTGCACTGAATTTCACCTCAGCAGAATTTTGAAAAACAGCTGTTTATTAAACATTGCTTACTATAGTGCCATTTCTAACTTTTGGCAGAGCAGGCAGTTGACCTCTGTATTATGAAGGGCTTCCATAACTGTACCACAGTACAATATATAGGTAATGGCATATGTTTCATGCTTACATTGGGCACTCCCCACCAGGTAAAATATTCTGATTGCTTGCATCTTGTTTTTAAGCCCATAAACAATAAAGTACTCGTTCTAATACATTTATATTGTAATGTACTCATACTAATATATTTTAAATCTTTACATTGCTGGTATGTTATCATTGCACAAATTAACACACTCTACAATTAAAAAAAAAAAAAAAATTAGAAGATAAACTGACGCGCTGTCTTCACTGTATCTAACGAACACATGCTAAAGGCTGATTTATACTCGACGCATCCGCAAGTTCGCTTAGGTGCGCGCGACATTGTTTCGCGTGGAGGTGTGCACGACATTTTTTGTAACTTTCCACGCAGCTCCGCTTCCAAAGATGCATGAATTCAAAGCGACTCTAGCTGAACATGACCGTCTGTGCCACATTTGTTGAAATCGAAGCAGTTTGGTGCAAACTTTTTAGCGCTGCCCCTCAGTTTTATCAAGTTAAATAGCTTAATCGCTCAAGAGCTACATTATCTTTCTCAACAAGGAGCTGGTAACATCATTGTTTCTAAAGGAATTAAAGCCACAGATTCACTGTTAATAGAGAAACTCGGCAAAACGGTGGTAATTCATACATACGCAGCCTCTCTCTTTCTCTCTCATAAATGAACACTTGATGTATTACACTTTTCTGAGAATAGAATATCGTAGTGGAGATTGCTAAACTGCAAGCTAAGCAGTGTTTTCAGAAAGCGAGCGCGTTTATCCACAGTGGAGAGAGAGCGCGTGCACATGGTTGTCAGGTTGACAAAGATAAGTGGCACACTTAGCAGATATTTCCGTTTTGCGCAAGTGTGAAGCTCTGTTTCGGGGATTGCGTCTCTTTATATCAGGCAACCCAGTTGTGTTCCTCTGCGGCCAGATTAAACCTTGTTGTAGCCTATATATTATGCTCCATTCATTATTTTTTAGAAACCTCGCACTTTTCTACTCAATCTTAAACATTAAAATTGTAAAATTTTAAACTAATTAAGCGCGGTCCACTGCTGCACACGTGCTACAATATCGATACAGGGACAGCTGTATCATACTCGTATGGTCTCTGTGACGATACATCGTTGTATCGATATTTTGAACACAGCACTAACAACTTTAACTTTCCCATGAGGCTCACAGGATGACTCGTCATTTTTGAACATTGGCGGAGACGCGATGCAGCTGTTTTCAGTGTACGTACAACAAACTGTTACTTGTATTTAACTTTTCAATTATTTAACAACTGAGAACGAGGAATTGTTGGTTTTCAGACATTAATATATATTAATATTGATCGATTAGATATAATAGATATATATATATATATCTGTTTTTCATGTTCATATAGCAATGTACCATTCGTGCTTCATTGCAAACATACTTCTCAATATTTTTTAAAAACATCGTTTTCTTAAGCTTGGTTTAACTGTGTACAATGATCTGATAACCATTTTTTTTTGTAAAAATTGTAATTCACACTTTGCAACAGAGAGTTTTCCCTAAATGTGCGTTAATATTTGACAGAAATCCAGTCAAGTCAAGTCTCCTTTATTTATATAGCGCTTTTAAAAATATAGATTGTGTCAAAGCAACTGAACAGCTTTAATTAGGAAAATAGTGTCAATAATGCCAAATGACAATAGTAAACACTCATTTTTCAGTTAAAGACAGATCATCATTGAATTCAGTGATGTCAACATCCGGCTCAGTTTAAATAATATCTTTGCAAACATGTCAACGAACAGAAGACATTTTAACAGACGATGGCAGATGAGCTCTTAAAAAAATACATCTTCCAGATAAAAACACGTCAGTAGCCTGTGGGTGTTTGTATGTGTGCTATAATGTCCATCAATTTGGCCCCTAAGCTGTTTGTCAGCACTTTGCATTAGCACACTAAATGCTTATTTTAACACCCTGAAGATACATTTTTTTTTTTTTTTTTATCTATTTATGTGCATTGACAAATCATGATCAGTTGGGTTTTGGATGAAAAGCAAGTAAAACTAATCAGCTATCAAAAATATATAACAACCCCCATTTTTGTAGATATATATATATATATATATATATATATCTATATTATACAAATGACAGATCTAACATCAACTTAGTACATTAAAGATTGATGTTACAGTGACTGATGAACACCTGTCGCCTTATACAGTTGCAGAGTGGCTAATGAAGCTCTCTTCCTGGAAAGAGTAATGCTCATCATAGGCTTTGAGTAAGGTAGACTTAGAAATATTATTCAAAAAAACTATTTTGTTTGTTATAAATGTTGGCATTTAACCAAGAGTTTTTACAGCAAGATTTTGATTTTTGATTTCTGATCACTTTTGCAGAGCTTTGTGGTGGAGCCTGCCGGCAAGGCAAAGTTGGCACATCTGTAAAAAAAAAAAAAAAAAAAAATAGGAAGAAAAAGTGAAAACCTTAAACAGAAATATAAAGGATAATGATTTGTTTCTCGAATGCAACATTAATGATATTAAATTGGTGGAATTAAAATGATTACTTTGGTATTCTGAACTTCTGTAGATCTTAAACTTGCCGCAGACATGGTTGATCACTGAGTACGGGGAGCGACCAGCACTCCTGGAAGTGGTATTCTGCCATGGATGAGCCAATTGGGGGCGACACTCCATCACTCCCCCTGCCCTTATTGGCCTCATCTGGCCGGATGTTAGTGGCGCTCTTCACCTAACGAGCCAGAGCCCCTAGGAAAATAAAAAAAAAATTTGGAGGACCTAATCTGGAGATGAAGGCGGTCGAGAGAGCGGAGCAACAGAGGACGATGGCGGGAAATGGAGAAGGAAGAACATAGAGAAAGAAAAAGAAAAGAGCGATAGGACAGATGGGAATGTGAAGCCAGAGAAACAGAAGAAAGAAGGCATTGAGAAGCAGTTGAGAGAGAGAGAGACCAGGGAAAGGGATAAACGATATCTTGCCCTTCTTGAGCTTATTGCCAAAAAATTTTGTTTCTTTATAATATTTTTTTTTTATGTAAAGCCACCTCAAATCAATCACACAGTACATTTCTTTAAAGGTTGAAAATGGTAGTTATGCGGACTTGACAGATCAATTAAGAAGTCGTTTCTAACCCAAGAATTTTCCTAGTAGCCACTCCAGTGGGCTACTGGGAAACTGAGAAGGCGAGGCATCGAAAGGGCTGATCATGTTTAATTCACGCCACCTAAAACTAATTATTTCAGTTAAACGGCTGATCGTAATGAACAACTCAGAAAAATTGCAACTTTTGATGTCCACATTCAAGGATTTACAATTGCTGTAGCATTTCTGTTGTAAAGAAATTGCCAAATATTAAAGATTAAGTGGACATTTGAACATTGAATGGAGTGAAACAGCTTCCTGTTCAGATAACACTGTGCGGTAGTTGCTGGAGGTTTATGACGGATGTGACAGCTGTCAATTGCACCAACTGCTAAACTGAAAGCTGGTGACCCTGCCAGCTGGGCAAAACCTCCTACCGCCACCAGGTCATCACTGGTTGGAAAAGCAATCACCGTCCTCAAAATCCTGATGATTGCAGAGCTCACTCTGTGCACAATAACATGCACAGAGAACTTGGGGATATTGAAGGTCCGAGACACCACCCTGAAGGATGCCGCAAGCCAGAAGAGGAACAGCAGCACCTCAATGTCCCTTTCCCACCCATGGTCGGAATCCAGCCTAATTGCAGCAGTGAGGGACAAGATGGATTGGCGAGAAAGACGGAGGTCATTACAAAGGTCAACTGCCTCATCAAAATACAGCTGCAGGATTGGCACAGCTCTGTTCAGGAGGCAGTAAGATAATGTGGGGGGTCACCATCTGTTGATGTGTACATAGTTTGTTAGAACAATACATTTGTGCAGTGTAAGTTTGGAATGGCATAATGAAAATGTGGCAATCAAATCAGCAGGTAAGTCATGTAATTGATGAAGGTATTTCGGAATCAGCTTGCCTCTTAAATCTTTGCACTTGTGATGATGTTATAAGTCATGTGACAAAGCTAACATGGCGCATTCAGGGAAAGAATGTACTTTTTTTTTTACCCTTGAAAAGTAAGTACTTATTTTAAAATAAGTACCTACTCAAGAGAGTATGCGGTTTCAGATACAGCCCCTTGTCTCTCGTTGTACATTCCCTCGTAGCCAGTGAACCTGACTGCGCGTGTCTCAACTTGGTGGACCGACCTGGTTCGCTTATTCTCTATTCAGTTCAGTTCCCCACAAGGCGAACCCTGTTGATTCGCTCCAGCACCTCGGCAGCCGGACGGGCGGCGCTAGGCCTACCAAGTCATGTCAAGTCACTTTTATTTATATAGCACTTTTAACAATAATTGTCAAAGCAGCTTTACAATATTAAATGGGGAAATGTGTGTCGAAATAGTGTCTTTCTCCTCTGGCCAGACAAAACCAGCAGTTCAATTCCAGGCTGCAGCACAGGTCAGATTGTGCAGAGGACTCATTTGGTTCCCGTGGTCTTGTCCCAATGGCCATCTAGGAGACAAGGTTTTCAGAGGGGATCAGTCTCTGGGTCACATCTAGATGTCCTGGTCTTCGCTGACATTACAGAGCAGTCGAGGTTGTCTCTTTTGGGCGCTAAATAGGAAAAGGATCATCCGCCCACAGTTGATTTTGATAATCTAGGTATTATCAAATGGCCAGAGTTTTGAGATCGCAGTGGACGTGAAGGACTGTAATGTGATATGAGCTCGCTCAAGTATTGAGGTGCTAAACCATTCAGGGCTTTATAAGTAATTAGCAAGATTTTAAAATGTATACAATGTTTAATGGGGAGCCAGTGAAGTGTTGCCTGAACTGGGCTAATATGGTCGTACTTCCTGGATCTAGTAAGTACTCTAGCTGCTGCATTTTGAACCAGCTGGAGTTTACCACTTGTAAGTACGCCTGTTGGTTGACCCCTGTGCTAGGCTAGGTGTCCATATGTTGTGATTCCCATGGCGATCCCATGTGTGTATTCTTCCACTATATGGTTCTCCTCTTGGTGAGCCCGTGTCTTTCCCTTGGCAGACTCCGCTCTGCCATCCCTGCCGGTGTTGGCTCCCTCCTAACTGGGCCGGGGGCACCTCAGAGACATTCCATATGTTGTACTGCCTTTTACGCTCAGTCCATATGTGTAATCTCCACATAATACCTCCCTACAGGCAGGATATGGATTCTGCATTGTCCCTGGAAAGGGTACGCTTTCCCAGTGTTATCCAATAAGTCTTACTATATGGGTCTAGAGGAACAACAGTAATATACTCTCTCCACGTAAGCCCTGTCCTATCTTCCACCCCAGTTGTTGTGGGGGGACAAGGTGGGGTACTAGGGGCACTCTCAGGCAAGATCCCATTTCATCGGTACAATCTGACGTGCCGTCTCCGTTCTCTCCTTCAGGGATTACATACGTGACCGAGACGTTCCCACTACAGTTAACATATTTTAAACATGTGTAAACAAAATAATAAGTTGCAATTAAGGAGTTTTGATTGTTAAAATGCATTTCAAATATAAAGTTAAGTTGGTATCATTACCCATTTTACTCTTAAATTATGAAATATTTTTAATTACTAAAAGTTCAGTTTAGAAGTATCGTATCAATATCGACGATGCTGGCATTTAAAAGTATCGGTATCGTATCGAAAACAAAATAAGTCTGTGACAAAGTTCAGAGTAAGTCCTCAGTCTCAATATGGTTCTGGATGAGATTGGTTCGACCGCGCAGCAGCGAGAGCACGTCTGCAAACTCGGCTTGCAATCTTGCTACATCAGTGAGCTGGGAGGGCGAGAGGTGATCTCCCCTTGGGGCCAGAGTGAGCGATTGGATTTTAGTGTTAATTTCTGGCCTGAGATCTTCCTCTCCACTCACTGCCATCACCAGCATCACCGGTTCCACCTCACTCCACTTTTTTAGGAGGTTGAGATTGTAGATTTGACATGCCCCGCTCCTGTCCATTCAAATGACCTCATAATTGAGATCTCCCACTCACCGTGTGACTTCGAAGGGTCCTTGCCACTTGGCGAGTAATTTGTAACTAGAAGTTGGGAGCAATACAAGTACTTTCTCTCCTGGTGCAAATTTGCGTAATCTGGTTCCCCTGTTGTACAACTGGCTTTGTCTGCCCTGAGCCTGTAACAAATTCTCCATAGAGAGCCGCTCCAAGTTGTGGAGTTTTGTTCTCCGGTCCAGCACATACTGAAATTCGTTTTTGCTATCCGAAGTTTCCTCCTCCCAAGTCTCCCTCAGGTCGTCCAAAATCCTACGAGGCTGGCGACCCTAAAGAAGCTCAAAGGGGGAAAACCCCGTGGAGGCTTGCAGGACCTCGCGCAAAGCGAACAAAAGGGGTTTCAGCCATTTGCCTTAATTTTTGGCGTCTTTGTGAATGAACTTCCGAATCATGGTTTTCAACGTGCGAATAAATCGTTCCACCAGCCCGTCCGTTTGTGGGTGATAGACACTGGTGCGAATCGATTTAATGCCCAATAATTCGTAAAGCCTTGTGTACCACACGTGACATAAAGCCATGGGTTGATCAGTGAGAATCTCTTTTGGGATTCCCACTCGGGAGATTATACAAAACAGGGCCTTCGCCAAACCTTTTTGCAGAAATGTTGCTGAGAGCCATTGCCTCCCAGTATCACGTTGCATAGTCCACTAGAACTAATGCAAAGCGATGCCCCCGTGCTGACCGTTCTAATGGCCCGATGAGGTCCATACCAATTCTCTCAAAGGGGGCCTGCATTAGCGGTAGAGGGCGCAAAGGCGCTTTTGGGGAGGCTGGTGGGTTTACCAGCTGACATTCACGACAAGCTGCGTACCACCTGCGCACATTCTCGTGAATGCCAGGCCAAAAAAATCGGGTCATTAAACGGTTTAACGTTCCTGCCTGTCCCAAATGTCCTGCCATGGGATTACAATGAGCCGCCTGGAAAAGCATTTCCCAACGGCTTTTAGGTACCAATGTGACGACACTTTCGGTCGTTTCTTGTTTGGGTCTGTGTCTTTGCAGGTGTCCGGCTGATTGCTGCGTGATAGGGAACACCGGCGCAGAGGTGGTTGATCCTCTATAAAACATATTTTTGCTCGACGGATCTGTGTGCTCTTGGTTGGATCCAGTGTCGGCTCTCCGGTCTTTTGTGCCCTGTTTTCCAAGGCGGATTCAGTAACGATCCATTTAGGTCTGACGGTTAGATAAATTTAAATATTTTTCAACGCAAATGCACTCGTCGTCTTATTTGTAGTGACCCTTTTGGGGTTGCAACAACCAACGTACTGGCTGTATCTTGTTTGTGCCCTGTTTTCCAAGGCGGATTCAGTAACGATCCATTTAGGTCTGACGGTTAGATAAATTTAAATATTTTTCAACGCAAATGCACTCGTCGTCTTATTTGTAGTGACCCTTTTGGGGTTGCAACAACCAACTACTGAGCTGTATCTTGTTTTGTCTGAGTGTCTTGGGTATCACTCGATACACCCTAATCTTTTAAAATAGCAAAATAGGGATAAGAAGGGGGTCGTGCTAGTTGGAGAGGCTGCCCATCGATGGTGCAGACCTGTTCAAATGCATTTTTCAGCGTTTCATCCCAAGACTGCTCCAGGGAAAAATCATCACGTTTCGTGAGGGTTAGCCTTTCGACAGCGTTCGGTTCCCCTGGCTCAGATCCGGTTAGTCTCGGTTCAGCCTCACCCGTCTGCATGACCGCCTCCCCTCCCTGCTTCTCCTTTTTCCAAGAGACATCCGCACACAAATTAATGACTAAAAGCTGGTCAATTGGTTCCAAAAATCAGCAGATGCCTGAGGTGCGGGTTAACTGCAACCTTCACATTATGCTTCTGTCCCTGAAATTGGATAGCTAGGAACATTAAATGATACTTCACGACATCCCCGTGCATGCATCGCACCTGAACCACGCGGCTCTTATCCAATGCCTCTGGCAGAATCAGGCTTTGATAGATCGAGGTTTGGTTACATCCTGAATCCACCAAAGCCCAATAAGTACCCCCCTTAATACTCACAGGTATTTGATACATGCCAGCTTGATCTGGGGCAGCCTGCGGGGCATCCGGAACCCGGATAAGTGTCCTCACCTCCATCACCGGACACGATCAATAAAATTCCCTGGGTCTCTGCAACGCCAACAGGCCAGCCCAGACTTCCCTGCCACCCTTGTGGTGGGAAGCGGGTCAAGAGATTGGCGTGGAGAGAGCGGAGGAACGGCAACAGACGCGGCGCTCGAGCTGACCGCCCCCCCCCCCTGAAGTGTCTCAGCCCAGCTGACGTCCAACGCCGGACCACCCCTCCATCGTGTTGCGCTCCGAGGAGGGAGATTCACCAAGACTAGGGCGAGGGAAAGATAAGAGAGAGACAGAAGGCAGGGTTTCGCCGACCCCGTGGCACGCCACCATCTGGTCCTCCACCAGTTGAATGGCCAGGTCCAGCGACGTTGGGCGATGACACTGACCCACTGGACGGATGTGCTGCTCGGGTTTCGGCCGACCACTGGAGGTTGTCGGAGAGACCATGAGGTTCTGAACTGGCTCTGTTGTGCCGTCAACGTGTCTCCCCCGAAAGCATCAGTATGAGGCGCAACGGCCAGTTCCATCCGGGCTAACCCGACATGCCTCCGTGGTCCTCTCGAATATGTAAAGCAGGCCCTCCAGATCACCTGCGACCAATCTTGTTCAAAGGCATTTGGCTGTCAGGGCTGGGGACGTGTAATTCCCCCCGCCGAACCGTCCTGTCCGTCCCGCTCCGGAACAGCTTCCCGAGCTGATGGTGTTCCTCGATGGAGTTCCCGTTAGTGTATGACCTTCCACAAAGGTGAACTTGACGGAGATGCATGATGGCGGCGTCATTCCTACTTGCCTTCCCGGTTGCAGCACCAGTTGACAAGTTCAGAGTAAGGAAGGAAGAGGGCCGGGTTCGGCTTATGGAGACTTGTGCCTTAAAACACAGTAAATCAAAAAAGTCGTGCTCTCTGCGCATTCAAACAATCCCAATTCACACAATTACTCAGTTCCTTGGATTTCTTGAGCTCTCAGCCTGGGCAATATGCACAAGTCTCCATCCCATCTGTGTCTGTCTTCCACGTTCTACAGTCGCTCTTTTATCCGGTCTCTCCATGCCAATCACTGCAATAAGATACAGGTGTTCATCATTTTGCACTTGACCTACTTACCGCTCATCTCCCGCTGCAGACCTCGTTGAACCACGCCCCCTTGCCACAAAGTGGTATCGCCCATCCCTACAAAGAACGTCATACGTGAAGTGACACATTCTAGTGCCTTATGTTTTAAAGAACACTAAAGGTGCGTTCTGATTGACAGGGTCCCTACACAGTGTTCACTGCTCCTTACTCCCTAATTACGGGATATCCATTGAAGTGGACTTCGATGACAGCAATCACTCATTTGGAACACCCTGGAACGTCATCAATGAAAGGCAATGACAGGGACATGCAGATTATAATATAATATGAATAAGTATTGTGATTTATTTTACTTTCAAATTTAAATACATATACATTTTGACTATTTATTGCTTACATAATTGTATACATATTTTATATGTTTAGACTATTAACCAGAGTGTAGTGTCTCATCTCGTGCTCTTTTTCCACACACAGCCTCATTACTCTCCTGGTAAAGTCTAAAACTGAAGCCTCAGCTTTTTATTTGCGTTTATTACTTGTTTCATTGCATATTGTAGCTATTTGTATGAAATGTAAAACTATCCGCCATAGCCATTCATCAATACTGCGAGTTTGTTGTCCATTTGCAGAGCCTTTAAAAAAACCTTTCAACTCTCTGTCCATGATTTTAGTTCTAAACTGGTGACGCCGTGCGCAAGGACAGTTGGGTGATTTTCCCCTCTCCACTTCCTGTGAGTGAGGTCGATGTTCCCCTTATTCATACCCATTTACAGTGACCTTCGAACTGAACATGTTCACTCCCGTCGGATTGAAATCTCACTGAAGTCTACTGCAGTCCACTTATGGTTGAATGTAACGCACCTCAAATAAATTTATCACATTATAACACATTTACATTTTTAAATTGCACCTCAAATGGATTAATACAAGAATAGTACTTAAAAGCACTTACAGCTGTTGTGATAGAAATATATTTATTAGCCATTTATAACATGTCTTGTAAATGCTCAATATTTGCAGTATTGCATAAATCACCTTTTTTTTTATTATGATTTGTTAATGAGTTATTAATCATTTATGAACACCTTTACAAACCCTTTACAAAGGGAACCTCAATGTAAAGTGTTACCGATAATTAAGTATAAAATTACAAATGAGTGACAGTTTGTTTATACCCACAGAAGTAAGTCATCTCTGGATCAAAGTAAAACAAAATGTCACAATGTTACATTTATGTACATTCATGTTTTTTTTTCTCTGAAATTCATATTTTATCGAAAAAAAAACCTATACATCGGAGCTATTCAAATCCATTTCCTGCAGGGCTGCAACCCATAGAGTTAATTTCCAACCCTATGCAAACACGCCTGCCCATAATAATCACATAATCTTGAATACCCTGATTTGCTGGTTCATTATTTAATCAAGGTTGGAACTAAACACTGTTGGTTGTGGCCTTCCAGAAACAGAATCAAATGCACTAGCCCTGTTATACATAATTTTAATAAAATAATGTGGTAACACTTTATTTTAAGTCAACTTTAGACAGTCTGCAAACAGGTAAAGGACTTTGCAACTACATGTCATTAGATATTAAAGACTGTCCTGCTTGATATCTTCCAACACTTTATTTTGATGGGTCCACAACATACTATGAGAAACTTTGCAAGTATATGTCAGCTTATTCTACTAACCCTAAACCTAACCTAACGGTCTACTCTTAGAGTTAGTCGACATGTAGTTGCAAAGTTACTAGAGTGTAACCAATAATGTAATATAATTCAATACATTTTACATGTATTTTGACAAGTCACTAAACACTAATCAGTTTATTATTATACAAAGCAACTTGATATCACTTTATATTTGATCAACTGTGTGAGAAGTCTGAATTAAGCCCAATAATGTAAAACCAACCATAGACTAAATTATTGCACAGAAGTTATGTTTCTTTCTTGATTGAAATTGCGTTCTGGGGGAGGGGATTCCCCTCTGCTGATTTATTTAATTTTGTCCT
This sequence comes from Sinocyclocheilus anophthalmus, assembly GCA_018155175.1. Taxonomy (NCBI): domain Eukaryota; kingdom Metazoa; phylum Chordata; class Actinopteri; order Cypriniformes; family Cyprinidae; genus Sinocyclocheilus; species Sinocyclocheilus anophthalmus. Next base: position 54,499 of record JADLZN010004521.1, read on the forward strand.
ATCCTCGTGTGCCTTCAACTGCTCGACTGGACGACATTTTTAGAGTCCTGAATTTTGTTTTGGACCTCACTGTTGGACAAAAACCATCAAATGTTATTCAGAGTAATTCTTTTTGTCCTACAAAGATAGAATAAGAAAGTCATAAAGGCCCCTGACAAGAACTTTCCAGTGTGCTACCCCCTGCCTGACTTGTTCAATCTCTGCCCACTTTCCTTCTTTACCACTGGTTTGACACACTATTTAAGTCCTCTTCGAACAGGATTTTAATCTCTTGGATTTCTCTTCACAAACACCCAAATACTTTTTTTGGCTAAAACCTAAATTATACAATTTATAAGAACTATCCAAAAACAATGGCATTATCTATTCTTAGAACAAACCTTTTTGTTTTTTCAGCAATGTCTGGTGCAAAGCAAGGCATGTTTTGTTTATTATCCTCTTCTTTTTTTTCAGGTAGAAACAGTGTTCCTGATCTAGAAAACATCCAGAGTTCTCAACATGAAAGGTTACTATAAATTTTCTTTTTCAATTTTTTTTTTAAGTAATCCGTAAATGTATTTTTTTTAAATAATAATTGTATATGCTTTTAGGCCCAGCTTATTTTATTTCTTGATAGGAGCTCTGGAATTTTTTTTTTTTTTAAAGAAATGTACATTATGCACACGTCAGTGCATGCTGTTCGTTTATATAGCATGTTTTAAACATAGTGATAATTCAAAGTGCTTTAATGAGCATAATAAAATGGATTCAAAATAATTACAGCAAAATTTTTATCCTTGCAGTCAGAAAATGAGGGGAGAGTTTCACGGTCATTTAGAGAAGAGCATTCGTCCGTACATTGATCTGATTGACACTCTGCGGTCATTTGGCATTCACAAGGACTTGGCATTACCGACTATTGCAGTGATTGGAGACCAGAGTTCTGGAAAAAGCTCTGTGTTGGAAGCGCTGTCTGGAATTGCCCTACCAAGAGGGAGTGGTGAGAAATTTCATACTCCTATTCAAATAGAATGCTAATAATAAGAGTATGATTTCTTTAGTCAGCATCTGTACTGTATTTACTTTGTCACTTTATTTTCCACCGTTAGTTTTCAACTGATTGCTAATGTGTTTGCTATAGGAATTGTCACCAGATGTCCACTAGAGCTGAGGCTGAAGAAGGTAACAGGTGGAGTCAGCTGGAAGGCTTTTCTTTCTTACCGTACGAAAAGAATTGAATTTGTAGATTCCTCATTAGTTGAAGGACATGTTGAAAAAGGTTAGTAGAACTATCTTTTTTAAAGAATAAAGTTAAAGCTTTTAAAAAATACAATGATATGTATCTACTGTAATGTATGGTGACAGAGCTGTTGCACACTATGGGAACTATTTGTTACTTACTTATATACAGTGGGTACGGAAAGTATTCAGACCCCCTTAAATGTTTCACTCTTTGTTATATTGCAGCCATTTGCTAAAATCATTTAAGTTTATTTGTTTTTTTTTTTCCTCATGTACACACAGCACCCCATATTGACAGAAAAACACAGAATGTTGACATTTTTGCAGATTTATTAAAAAAGAAAAACTGAAATATCACATTTACATAAGTATTCAGACCCTTTACTCAGTATTTAGTAGAAGCACCCTTTTGATCAAATACAGCCATGAGTCTTTTTGAGAAAGATGCAACAAGTTTTTCACACCTGGATTTGGGAATCCTCTGCCATTCCTCCTTGCAGATCCTCTCCATTTCTGTCAGGTTGGATGGTAAACGTTTTTGGACAGCCATTTTTAGGTCTCTCCATAGATGCTCAATTGGGTTTAAGTCAGGCTCTGGCTGGCCCTCAAGACAGTCACAGAGTTGTTGTGAAGCCACTCCTTTCGTTATTTTAGCTGTGTGCTTAGGGTCATGTCTTGTTGGAAGGTAAACCTTCGGACCAGACTGAGGTCCTGAGCACTCTGGAGAAGTTTTCGTCCAGGATATCCCTGTATTGGCCGCATTCATCTTTCCCTCGATTGAAACCATTCGTCCTGTCCCTGCAGCTGAAAACAACCCCCACAGCATTATGCTTGTCCACCACAGCTTCACGTTTGGACGTAGTGGCGGTGATGCAGCATGCCTGTTTTCCTCTTTCTCCACACATACCGCTTAGAAATAAGGCCAAAAAGTTCTATCTTGGTCTCATCAGACCAGAGATCTTATTTCTCACCATCTTGGAGTCCTCCGTGCGGGTTTTCATGTGTCTTGCACTGAGGAGAGTTTTCCGTCGGGCCACTCTGCCATAAAGTTCCGACTGGTGGAGGGCTGCAGTGATGTTGACTTTCTACAACTTTTTCCCATCTCCCGACTGCATCTCTGGAGTTCAGTCACAGTGATCTTTGGGTTCTTCTTTAGCTCTCTCACCAAGGCTCTTCTCCCCGATTGCTCAGTTTGGCCGGACGGACAGCTCTAGGAAGGGTTTTGGTCGTCCCAAATGTCTTCCATTTAAGGGTTATGGAGGCCACTGTGCTCTTGGGAACGTTAAGTGCAGCAGAATTTTTTTGTAACCTTGGCCAGATCTGTGCCTTGCCACAATTCTGTCTGAGCTTTTCAGGCAGTTCCTTTGACCTCATGATCTCATTTGCTCTGACATGCACTGTGGGCTGTAAGGTCTTATATAGACAGGTGTGTGGCTTTCCTATCAAGTCCAATCAGTATAATCAAACACAGCTGGACTCAAATGAAGGTGTATTACCATCTCAAGGATGATCAGAAGAAATTGACAGCACCTGAGTTAAATATATGATTGTCACAGCAAAGGGTCTGAATACTTAAGTGATATTTGATATTTCAGTTTTTCTTTTTTAATAATTCTGCAAAAATGTCAACAATTCTGTGTTTTTCTGTCAATATTGGGTGCTGTGTGTACATTAATGAGTACATAAAAATTTTTACTTAAATGATTTTTAGCAAATGGCTGCAATATAACAAATAGTGAAAATTTTAAGGGGGTCTGAATATTTTCCGTACCCACTGTATATATATAATCTATCTATATATTATATATATATAATAGATATCTATATATTTTTTTTTGTTTTTTTTTTTTTTTTTTTTTAAATTGTTTTCAGAATAGTTTTTATTTTTGTAAGTCATTAACCATATTTTTAAATGTCCTTCATTGTCAACTCAACCGGAGACCCCAGGTAAAACTTGTGATTTTTTAATCCTTTTTTTTTCCGTGGTTAAAGAAATTATAAATGAGAAATCCAAATATTAAATTTAGGATGAATATATTCGAGTAATCCACTCTTTTTCTAGATGGGGGTCAAAATACAATACACACACTGACATTTGGGGCCAATTACAACGGGATTACAAATTACTTAGAAAAATGGCAGCATCATTATTTGTTTTAACACGACATTATCATATATATAGAAAAGCTGCGGACTGCAGCAATCTTTGTTGCATTTACGCTAATGATGAACAGTTCTAAATGGGAAAAAGCACTTTTTTTTATTTTTCCAATTTTTACATTTTTTTTTTTGTCTTGCACTGCCTGTAACCCAAGACAGTAGTGAGCTATCTTTTAAGAATCCTTTTTATTCGGTTCTTAAAACTTTTTTTGATATCCTTTATTTTTTTTAGGGACCTCTTGATTTAAATGTTTCAATGATATAGGAATTCTCACTAGGCTCCAAAATAAATGTATTTTAATAGTTTAAAACCAATGTGGGTTACTTTCATACAATGAACAGTTTGAGTATCCCCGCTTGTTTATAACAGCCCAGAATGAGCTGGCAGGAAGAGGGGTAGGAATATGTGATGAGCTCATCACTTTAGAGGTCATGTCACCAAATGTGTGTGACCTCACACTGATTGATCTACCTGGAATTGCCCGAGTCCCAGTAAAAGGACAACCAGAGGATATTGAAAAACAGGTGGGTTATATCATTGATTTTGCACTCCACATTCGGTACCATCCTCATCCGGTTTTAAAACTTCATGTCTTGTAGATCAAAAGTCTGATAATGAAATTTATTGGGAAACAAGAGACTATAAACATGGTTGTGGTCCCTTGTAACACTGACATTGCAACAACAGAAGCATTGAAAATGGCACAAGAAGTAGATCCTGAGGGCAAAAGAACTCTTGGTAATGTAGCGTATGATCTGAATGCACAACACCTCTTATCAAATATCTTTATTTTAATATAATTGATTTCAGCAAATGCACTTTGTGACCCTGGACCATAAAACCAGTCATAAGGCTACATTTTTTTTTAAATTGAGATTTATACATGATCTGAAAGCTGAATAAATACGTTTTCCATTAATGTATGGTTTGTTAGGACTAGACAATATTTGGCTGAGATACAACTATTGAATATCTGGAATCTGAGGGTGCAAAAAAAAAAAATCTACATATTGAGAAAATCGCCTTTAAAGTTGTCCAAAG
>JADLZN010004522.1:0-44485 GCA_018155175.1 Sinocyclocheilus anophthalmus
CCTCAGACCCAGAGTCTGAACACGGACTGATCGCTCCCCCAGACACCAAGCAGGGCCGGCGTGAAACTCCCCATTCTTACTACCACAGACTTTGACAAACTTACTCCACAGCTCACAATTACCCTGGGATGGCGGAAGACACCAGCTGCAAGAAGTCATCTAGACATTAGGGCCTGCCGCACAATGCCTAAACAACAGCTGCGTAACCTGACACAGAAAGCCTTTAACAAGCACAAGGCCTCCACAAAAGGTGTTTGTCAAACCCCACTGAGCCTGAACTTCACAACTCAGAATCCAAAGCGGGCACCAGAAGGCACCCAGTATTGCCACAATGCAAGGCCCTTCTACAGAAAGCCCTTAGCCAGTGGAGGACAGAGCTGTCACCTTGGCAACAGACCCAGGTTCCAGACCATCCACTGGGAAAAGGCGTCCTCATCCTTCAAACACCACGGTATGTCCAACAGCATTCCACCACAACATCCTCCTCCACACGGTTGCTGAACGGAGGCTACACAAGGACAGCTGGACACGCTTACTTCTGGGTTACAGGAGCTGCTGATACTCGCAAAAGAGCTCCTTGAACAAATCTCAACTAAGGAGTACTGAGAAGGACTAACCTCTGACTCCTTGCCTGCTGCAATACAGCATCAGGCCCCTCCAAGGGAGGTGCATCCCTTGAAACCGGTCGACACCCTAGAAGCAGCCAGACAACGTTGGATTGAGCAGCGGGCCACATGCCCAACAGCGAAAGCTCTATCAACACAACTCAGGCAAGCTCAAGTCTGTGACAAGAGCAAAGCGACACCGCAATCATCAGATTTCTAGTGACGTTCGGGCCGAACAGAGAGCTAACAACCACCTGCTGCTTTCCTGCCATCATCACTAGGTCAGTCTTAAACTCTCTGCACGCTACAAAATCTCTATAACAATTACCTGCAATCCCTGGAATCACCTGCACTCTCACCAGTTAGAGTCTAACCCGGCTGTTCCACATCTTGGGTACCACAGATAGCCTACTGGCTTACAGCATCAACAAAAACATCCTACCCTGACTAACTCACTTCAGGATGACAGGTAACACAGCCTCGACACCTGCTCCATAAGCTCGAGGACCCACACCTTGCAACAGCCTACATCACCACAGCACACCAACTGACAGCATCCACCACGGCACCACAACCACTCTGGGAGGCACCAACAGCCAGAGAGCCGCCACTGTCTCCCAGCCGTGAGTGGCATGTGTGTGTTCGATTGTTCTTCACCTTTGACATCGCTCGTTGTTGTCTTTTCTACGGACAACAACGTTCGAAAGGGGGATTTTGTAGCGTCTCTCGCCCAATCTGACACACTAATTTTAATTTGATTTAACAAATCACTTATTCATTAGATTAACAAATCGTCACAATCCCCTCACTCAATTAACCGGATGCCAGGATGTCTGCTGAACACCAGGCGCTATGGTCACCATGACAACGAATCATGATATCACTGGTTTTATTACCCCCCAGGAATGTGAGAAGGATAGACCACTCTTTGTCCCAAGGAAAAGCAGAATAGAAATGGACTGTGTTCTAGTTAATTCATAGAAAAAACTTTATTTGAATGAACACACATATTTCTTCAGGCCTTTGAGTATATTATTGTCATTGTGTATTTTGTCTTTGATATTCTTAGACTATTTTAGTATGCTTGTGAGGGGACCCATTCTTGATCCTCCCTTTTCACTATATGTAATCTTACCTTGTTTAGTATCTATGAATTTGCCTTCTTATGATCGAAACAAGCGTGTATATTATATGTTGGTGCATAGGCAATATATATTAGTGTCCTGTGAATCTTTAGTAATTTCGATCCTAGTTCCATTTGCAAATTACCATGCTTAGACAACAAAGGGTCGTAAACCCTCCAGCAATTGCCACCTCCCGCTCGGAAATTCCATTTTTCTCATTGGACAAGCCCATCTTGAGAGTCGGGAATCTTTGCAGGCTTTAAAGGCCCGGCTCCAGGGACCCGCCCCAGTCGGTGGTTCAGTGAGATGCTAAGATGAAGATGTGAGAAACGCTCCAGGATACCAAAGCTCGTGCCAGGCTCCGGCCTAGTCCTTTTCATTCATCAAGTGATTCTGACTCAAACTAGCTCTTTCTCATCTACCAACTTCAGCAAGATCTTGGGCCTTAAGATTGCATCAGGAATCTTTTTCAGACATAGGCAAGTATCAAACTTGTCGATTTAATTGATGCATTAAGTATCAGTTACACCTTTTTTACAAGGTTTGTTTGAACTAAGAATCTGACGTATCCCTTAGGTTTAGATCTGCTGAATATGCAAATGTTCCATAAATGTCATTCCTTATGTCTCTTTCTTTAGTGCTAAACTTTAACCCTTTCCTATACCAACTGTATGTGTGTGTGTGTGTATGTGTATGTTAGACTAGTTTATGTGTTTATGTAGTATGTTGAACTAGTTTAAGTGTTTATGTAGTTAATAAACCTTACTTGTATCACACTTGACGTGTTCATTTTTACTCTTAACCGGAGTCAATAATCATGCAGATTACGTTACAAACTTATAGAATTGTACAGTAAAAAAGTTATTTCCCTTAACCAGGAAACCAACGTTCTTAGAATTGACAAGACAGTTGACACTGAGTTGGTCAGCTAAATATCTACATTGGATCTAAAATATTAATAATTAATCATAATTAGTTATGGTTAATTATTCATATTTCCTGTTGTGAGCTAAATTCGCTACAAAGGCAAAGGTCCAGGCAGGGGCGAACAGTATCCAATTGGGCGAGACTCAAGGGATAATCCAGGTACACAGGCAGTGATCAGAACACGGGGAAACAGACAAGGCATGACAAAGAAAACAAGGAAAACAAGACATTAAGCTCTGTAATGCAGCTATCGCTAGATGAGTGACAAGCGCAGAACAGTCGTTCTGAACAGGAACTGAGAGAGTGTTAAATAGAGTGTGTAATGGCTCTCAGGTGAGCGTGTGATTACTGACGGCTGTGTGATCAGTGAATTCAGCTGTGTAAGTGTAATGGATGATGGGAACTGTGATGAGTGACATGTAACAGTCTGTGTAGTGTGAGAGTAAATGTAATGGTAGAATGACCTCTAGTGGCAATCGGCCAGAAGGCCACGGACCGGATTCGTGACACAAGGTTTGGTAACACTTTATTTTGATAGTTCATCTGTTGACACAACTAGTTATCAGTAGTCATTCAGTAGCATGTCAACAGTGCATAAGTTGACATTCAACAACTTTTTTTTTTTCGACAGACATTCAACTCACGGCCTGTAGCCTATAAGGTGCATTTCAAGGGTTGATCTACAGATTTAACAAAAAACTGCCTGTTGACTGTCAATAATTTTTTTAAATGATTATTTATTTGCAACAGGTTATTAACCAAGACAGGTAAGAACAGTAGAAAGTCTATAACCTATTAATATAATACATACAGGCATCTACTAATTATATGCAACATGTCAACCTTTTAAAGGGGGCATTGAATGTCCATTTTCCACAAGTTGGTATGATTCTTTAGGGTCTTCATTAAAAGTCTGTAACATGCTTTAGTTAAAATTCCTCAATGGTCGTGTAAAACAACACAACCTTTTTACCATGTCAAAAACAGCTCTGTACACAGTAGGGATGTGCATCTCATGACTCAGGCGATACGATACGCATCTCGATGCATAGCCAACGATACGATACATTAAAGATACATATGAAGCAGCTACCGATGCGATGCGATACAATTCACCCCTATTACGATGCAGTGCGATCCGATTTCGATTCGATTCGATTCAACACAATGCGATTCAAGACAATATGATGCAATGGAGAAAATATGATCACTTTTAATGCCTCGAGGCCTGTTTCATAAAACAAGTTAACCAAATAAGCCAGACTTATTTCAATAAAGCAAAATTAACATGGGCCTAGATCAAGCTTAGTTACTGTGGCAAATTATGCTGGGAAACTGACGTGGTCTAAAGCAGGCTAACTGTCAGACTAAGCTAAGTTCCTCTAACACTGACCAATAGCAACCCAATGATATTACTACTCTCCACATCTATTTTATGACTTTTTTTTTTTTTTTTTTTACTGTTACTAGCCATGCAGCCTTTCTCTCTGGTTTTATGACAGCTGTGACTTTTATAGTTTGCAGAACAGATAGCAGAACATTAGAAAATTGCAATCTAAAATAGCTATTTAAAGCATTAAAATAACTCAATTAAAAGTTAAAATCACTGAATTAAAAATGAAAATAAATAATATTGAAAATTACTATATTTTAACCGCACATTAACTCATTTGAGCTTAGTAATTAGTACTGTACTAGCTTACATTTTATTTACCTATTACACTAGTCCCTTTACAGTTACTGCTATCATAAAAATACACTTATATGTAGGTTTAAAATTCTACAAAAGACATTTAATGTCCAACAACAAATATTTTAGCAAAATATATATTTTACTCGAATTATTGCGCTCCTATTCGATTGCGCTCTGTTTGTCTGAGCAGTGCTCGTTTACTCGCGTCAGCCTCGCCCACTCCTGACAGCAAAATGGATATGTTTGCGTGACTTTCTGACATTTACAGATGAAAAAATATATCTGTGACATGTCAGTTATGCACTGAGGAAAACACAATGCCTCAAATGCATTAGCACAGATATATTCGCTGTTTGCGATGGTGAATCAATTTGATTCATGATCAACATTAAGGTCTGCTTAAGAATAAGCATGCACAAATAAGTTAGTTGATTAACTAATGTGTCATTTGTATATGGATCCGCTTTAGCCCCGATTGATTTGTTAGGTTGTTTCAAGTCAGGTTTTGGACTTTAATCCCAGTTTTTCCTCGGGTCTCCGTGGTGTTGTGATGCGTCATATTCACGCAGCAGCAGCGGTGATGAGAGAGGCGCTTCAGAAACAGTTTAAAGAGGAGAAATCAATCTACATATAAAATATTGGTCACTTTCTAAACAATAAAAGTATAGTGCATCCACTAGTAATTATATATAAATTAAACCCTGGCTCGTTGGCTCTCCGTCTCCGCCTCGGCTCCTCCACCACCTGCTCCGCCGCTGTTGGTCAGCCCCCTGGAGTCGTCAGCTCTTCCTCCTCCGTGGCTCCTACCTCTGTCGGCTCCACCATGGGCTGGGTCCCGCCTGGCTCCTCCTGCTCCAAGTCCCTCCTGTCTCCTCCCTCCATCTGATCCGCCCTGGCTCCTCCTGTTTCCTCCCTCCGTCGTCTCCACCCTGGACCCTCCTCCCGGGAGTCCGTCCCCCTCCTGAACCTCCACCTGGGTTGTCCGCCTGCCTTTGTGCAAGCCCAGCACCATCCCCTGTCACCATCCCACATCTACTCCTTTGTCCTCCTCCTAAGTCCCCCTCCATACCTCCCTTTGTCTCTGCAACGCAAGGTCGCGCCTTTCGGGAGGGGGCGAACTGTCAAACCCCAGGACTGTTTTGTTGTGTTTTCCTTCCCCATGTGTTCTGTGACCTAGTTTTCCATCTGAGTGTATCATTTGGTTCAGGTGTGTCTCGTTAATTATTCTCATTTGCCAATGTATTTAGTTCCAGTCTGTTCCTGTGTTCCCTCGTCCAGTGTTAAAGTTAACGTGTTGCATGTGTTACCTGCCTGCCTTCTGTGGATTACCTTCTGTGTGGATTAATAATACTGTTTATGTTCATCATCTTCTTCAAGCGTTCTCTATACACCGCGCACCGTGACAGTTATGCTGTATAAATGTTATAATTTATTTATTTAATCATTCACCAATGAATGTCATAATTCCAGCTTCATTAAGCAATGGTGCCAGCTGAGTTTCACATGTGACTGGGTTTTAAGGCTACAGTGGTAATAAGCATTTTGGTACTGTAGTATCCATTTGTGTTGTAAATGTATGAAATAAACTTTTATTTCTAAATGACACAGCCACTGTAGAAGTTTTGCTGCTTTTACTTAACTTAGCTACTTTCAAGCTATAAATAAAGTTTCAGTATTTACAACCATATTTATACAAAAAAGTCTCTCTAGACATTTTAGCAAATACAATTAAATAAAAATCTGTGTTGAGCTGTCACCTCATGGTGAAAGTACTTATTCAGTTACTTTTAAAATGCTCAACAAAACATGCATCATATGACAAACATCAGTTGCATAATTCATGTCATTCAGGAGCTGGGTCACGGGTGTCAAAGTCTTCTCTTGATTGTGGAGCACACACAATCATCAACTCAGAATACTTCTGTCTTATTTTTTATATTTCCTGGTAACAGTGGCCCCTCCTAATCACCTGAGCCCTATAAAAAGCAATGTGCGACTACAGAGCAAAGTGACTACACAGGGCAAACTGAAGAGAGGATTTTTTTTTCTGGTAAAACAAATTATATACTTACATTACTCCTGACAACCTTTATACAAATACCTATATTTGCATTATGTCTGGATCTTATTGTTGTTGTTGTTTAAACTAAATTATATTAATGAATGGATTTCCTTTATTTGGTTATCATCTATAACGGCTGGTTGGACACTTGATTATTTATTTATATAGTCTTTGGAAAAGAGCATCTGCTAAATGCCTTAAATGTATATCAATTTTAACAAGCTATTTTTCACAGTACCTTTTCTATTTTCAAGATCTAAGAAGGTTGTTCTAGTTGATGACAATAATTCTACCAATTGTAATAGCTACTATGACATAACTATATTTATAACAAATATAATGAATATATAATTTTCAATTTTGTACATCGAAAATCTATTTTATAATAATTCTTTACATGTTTTGATGTACTATGATTTTTGTATATGTCAATTTCAGATTTAGAAGCAAGAATGTCCCAAACAGTCTTACCCGTGAACTCTTCAACACTCGTCATCCAGATTCAACCACCAACACAAACAACACCAGCTGGGACTGGGACAAATGCTCCTGTGCCTGTTTATGTCCAACAGGTAGCAGGAGTTTCTCCTCTTCATGGACTACAGGCATTTCTGAAAGGCCAACCAAAAGCCCTTGGGGTGAGACATTTTTCATAGATCCATATTATTGATTTTTTTCCCCCCCATTTGTGTATGTCAGTGTGAAGTAAGAAAATCAGAACATTAATAAATGATAGAAGATGAAAAAAAGCAGAGTTGTAAATGTTAAAGCATACATAGTTTTTATTGCATAATGTGACTTATTGCCTTGGTGACAATACAATATAAGATGACAAAGACCAATTTAAGATAGCATTTACAGAGTTAATTTACAGTTTTGTGACTGGTAAACTGTAAATTATAAAAAGTGAAAGACAAAGAATGTTTTAAAGGTTGCAAACTAACAACAGATCGGCAACAGGGGGGTCACACATTACGCAGTGTGTAGATCGCACAGAAGTATTGAAAAGCTATGTTTCACAACAAAACAAGTGAGAACTGATACGGGAAATAATGTGAGATCACACAAGAGATTGGCGTTCTCGCACAAGAATGGATTTATTGCTGTAAAAATGGTAGCCTACAAAAAGCTTTGGCATTTACCTGCGATTTCCACAAAACTGTTGGCAATTGAAAATCAGGGCTAAATCGTCTAGTATGAAGCCAGCATTTATTGTTGAGGACAATTGCATCTTTGAGCATACATTCAGTATGACTAAAATACTTAAGTACTCCTAAAAAGTATTTTACTCAAGTCGTATTGGAATTGGTGACTTATCATTTGTAATGGAGGAAGGAATCTTTTACTAAAGTATACTTTTTAGGTACTCTTCACACCTCTATCAGTATGGGAATTCATACATTGAGAATTCCACACTTGTTGAATATATTTTTGGGGTATTTTTCTTCTGCAATCATAAGTCCATAACTACAGATGCTATGAATTTAAACTGTAGATTTTGTTTTGATCTCCAAAATTTGAAACTGTTTTACTTTATCATTTTTCTTGTTCCTCACAGACTGTCCAGATTATGATTGCTCTGATGACTTTCCTGCTTGGGATCGTGTCTACAGTTCATGCAGACTCCATCTTTGTCTTTAGTGGTATTCCTTACTGGGGGTCGCTCATCGTAAGAAACAATTACAATTAAGTGATATGTCTTTTATAATTCAAGCTAAATTTTTCAACAGAAGCCTCAATTTTGGTCTTTCTCTCTCTTCTCAGTACATTATTGCAGGTTCACTTTGCATTGCTGCCGAAAACAAATGTAATTCACCCTCCGGTTTGTGTTTGGTATGTACATAACACTTGTTACTTTTAGGGGTCCAAGCTGCCTGATATAGACAGGTTGCATTGTAATAATATGATTATAATTTTGGAGTAATTGATATAAACAATATTTTAACCCCCTTGAATCATTAAGTGTATTTCTTATTTAATTTCCAGCTATAAAAATTCTGCCATTTTTCATACTCCTCCTAGGCTGTTGGTCCAGTCTTCACTAAATTTTGCACATAGCAGCTAGGGATGTTGCTAGAAAAATGTATCTAATTGTTTTAGATTAAATGAATCACTGTGATGATATAAGTGAATTAATCAGTCTGTCAGAGCTCATTTTATCTCCTAAGCCCATCACCCAAACTTATTGAAACAATACACATAGACTACAGGATATTTTGAGAATTCTTACCAAAATGCATCAAAATTGCACCTGTAGGGATGCAACTGAAATTCCTTGTAACATAACACTAATTTGACTTGCCTACATTTAAAAACAAAAAAAACATGGCCACTAGTAGCCAGTCAAATTACAGTGACTAATAACAAAGTCTGAATGGCCATATTTGCACAGTATGACAATGTGTGTACCAAAATATATGGTATAAATAGATGGGTATGCTTTTAATATATTTAATCATTTGTTTACATGGTTGTAGTTTTGGTTCTACAAAATATTGCACATTAGGTTAGAAAGCCACACATATTATACAATAAATGATCAAATAATACAAATGGGAAGGACCTTCAGATAAATACTTCTGGACATGGAAAATTTTGAGCTACAAATGATAACTCCACTATCAATTGAATTTGACCTGTGATGTGACAATAAAACATTATACAGATTATTTTTCTGGACGAACAGTAAGAGGTAGAATTTCCAGTTGTCCCTTTTGACACCAGCGTATTTACTATAACCTAAACCAGCAGTTCTTAATCCAATGTATGTAATGTATGCAATCATACATTACGTACAGTTTGTCTGAGCCGTGCATTCATTGGAACTGTGAGCCTTTATGCAGATAGATTTGATGCATCACAGGAGATGTAGAATCACTTCTCAATCTCAAAATACTTTTATAGTGCACAATTAATTTAAACACCGTCAGTAATAGGTGTGTTCGACTTCATGTAGTGCTGCACAGACCGAACGGCAACTGACTTAAAGTAGTACATTACATGCCGGTTAGTCATTTAAATTTTATTGAGACCGCGCCAACCCAAGTCACTGTGACGTATAGCATCAAAGTACCGCGAGAGTAACTGAAGGAGCGCTAATGACGACAGCCGTTTCACTGTTGGATCGAATTCATCACATGACAACAATGATGCGTGTTTCGGGTTTATTCTGACACCTTCAGTTCATATAACGGCAGAATCTCTTACTGTAGTCGTGATGTTATATTGAGCCACTTTTATCAAAAACACTGATAAAAGTATATTATAAATCCAATTTATTTTTATTTAAATAGTATGTTTATGTTTAATTTAATTCTTGGACAGATGGCGTTGTATTAAGCAGTATATAAAAAAAAGTGTTTCTGATGTTTCATGAAAACGTTTCTGAAATGTCAGTGTATTTAAAAATATTGCATTTTGTTCACTTCATCTGTGACAAGAGTAATCAAACACCACACAAGCATCACTACCTGGAGTAGAAAGTGTCCGACTTGATGTATCCGCTTTTAATTCCGCCCCCGACTGCAAGTGGCAAATCTCGCCAATCGGTCTGTGCAGCGCCACATGAAGTCGAACACACCTTATGTCTTAAGATGGTTCTTATGGTCTGAGAAAATTGAATGCTGTCACGTATTACAAATACACTTCAAAATTAAATGAATTGCAAATACTTTTGAAAAATGCAAATCTTGTACAAATACTAGAAATGATGAAAAATACTTGGGAATTGTTTAAAAAATGGTTACACTTTATATATATTGGAACATTTATGACATTTTGCTTGCTTGGCTGTTTCCTTGATCTTATGTCGTCATTATGTTGATGTGTTCTCCGCCCACGAAAGCATTGCTGATCATGGTTTTCTACTATCCATATATCTGCCCTTTCCAATGAACACAGAGTAATCTCAGACAACTTAATCCAGATATTTTAATCACATCCACTAACTTATTTGAAGAACCAATTTAGATGCCAGATCTTTTAATCCTGATAACTGATCTCTGGCTATCAAATCAGGTGTGTTAAACAAGAGAGACGTGCAAAATATGCATATCAGGGGGTTGCAAGGACCAGGTTTAAGCTGACCTAAACTATCAATAAAGATTGATTGGACTGTAAAGAAAACACATTATATTGTATCATTTAATCATCTACATAAGCCATTGGTTGAACCCCAGATGATTGCTGCTTGCGTTTATTTATTTCAAGTAGTGTATTTTTTATCACACGCAATACATTTTTCTATCTACGTTAACATGATATGATAACAAAATGTGTTAATAGTTTTTCCAAATTCGTTAATGTGTTTTATGTTTTCTTTTTTTTTCTGCCTATAGGTGAGAGGTTCACTTGGAATGAACATTTTCAGTGCTTTAACCGCAGTCACTGCCCTTATTATAATTTCAGTGGATTTGGCTATAGGACCAATGTACTACAGTTACTGCAATGATTATGGGTGTTCTGATTTTGTTGGGAGGTATGAGGTATGTCACCAAATTTTGCATTCACATTTATTTAGTAATTGCAATAAGATGACTGTCTGGTCAGTACACCTGTCAAAAGTCAATCCTTAATCCACAATCATCTCTCCAGTCTTTTCCCAATATTTCAGAAATATCTTATAGATTTCTTACTATTAGTGATCATGTATAATGCAAGAAGGCATTGACATTATACATTTGTGTTATTATTATTTGTTGAATTTCCTCTCAGACCCTCTTCTGGGGAATCGGTAGTGTATTGCTGATATTCACCTTGCTTCAGTTTATCCTCTCCATATATCTGTCAGCATTTGCCTGTAAAGTTTCCTGTTGCTGTTGTCCTCCTCCACAGGTGAGTAATGCATCAAATCAGGGGTTCACAAACTTTTTTGTCAGCTGAAACTCAGATATGCATATAAAATGGAAATAGTTACTTGAGGATGTTCATACTTGGGTTCACACTTTACAAGAACCAACAAACACTACAGGTTACATTACATTACAATTTTTCACTTTCAAATGTTTAAACCCTCAAGCTTTTAACATGTAAAATTATTGAGCTTTAGTCTTCTGTCCCCAAAAACATAGGAAATTATGTGAATGTCAATAAAGTGAACTTAGCACACGTTGTTTCCAAAGGTTAAATTCGCAGCACTTGCAGAAAAGAGTTTGTGAGAAGCAGCATTTACTGTCGATTTGTACATGATGACAGTACAGCTCTTCATTCATTGCTACCATTTGGTGGATTTTATGTCCCCATGAAACAATACTAGGGGTTTGATGATACTTAGCTCAAGAGATGATATTGAATAAATGAGCATATGTAATAAAAGAACAATATCCAAGCACTGTAAAAGGCATTGCCACAAACTCACCTGACTGGTTTCTCTCCTATATGATTTCACATCAGTCACTTGAGACCTTGTAACTGCACATGAGCTTCTAACTTCTGACTGAAGCTGTGTGTGACCTTCTAACTGAACTCCTTTCCTTAACTTTCCATCTAATTAATTACATGATGCGCCGATTAATTAATCTAATTAATTACACATCAGTTTTGGCTGAGAAATGACGCCCCCACTAAAAGATCATTTAAAGTAATCGCTGTGTTAAATGACTAAAGCATTGAATAGACACTACAAAAAGATTTGTTTGATATTTCAAAAAATATATTTTTTTAATATTCAATATTGCATAAATAATGATTATAAATGGTTACTTTAATGTACTCATAAATAGGAACTAAACTTGCAGTAGGTCCAGCCTCGAGTAATCTTTCAGTCATTTATTCATTTGATTTGTTCAAATGGCTGATTCATTCACAAATTAAGTAAGTGACTGTTTTTATTAATGGCTCACAGAATCATTGACTCGCTTGTTTATTGAATTATTGTATAAAGTTTATATTACATTTGCAATCGTGCTGATATCTGACAGCTGTTCACCTTGACAAGAAATATTGTCATGTTTTAACATCACAAGATCTTGTGGCACACTGTATATACTGCTTAAAATGTTAATCAACTTTAATACCACATGGTTTTACATACATAGATATACCCTATTAACTCCTATTTATCAGTTCCTAAGAATACAAAAAAAAACTTTTTGAAGCACTTGACCAATTCGCCATGTTCCCATCTCCCCTTTCTCTTAAAGCACATAAAAACCAGTCACTGTGATACATATTTTTAATGCACAAAACCATTAAATTATGTCTCAATCTCCAGTCCACCCTGTTACATTGGTGCTACTTGTCCTTTAAAATCTTAAGCATAATGCCTTAAAACACATTACTTGCTAGAAGTGACAATTTCATTGGAGAGAAAGCAACTTCAAAAACAAAGTATTAGTTTTTCTCTCTACTCCTCATTTTTGAAGACTAAAATATAACATGTCCACCCTGTTGTGTCAATTTACACTAGACAAGAAAGTGTATAATAAATAGATTTTATATATCTATTGATATTTTATGTTGACATTTGCCAAAATTTCATTTTAGAGCTAGTAATGGAGGCTTGAGCCATTTATATGCAGACATCGAAGTGTATGTAAATGACCTGAGTCTGTGGGTCTCTGTTTAGCAGCAGTGTCTGTACTAATCACAAAACCTGTAATATTAGAACTGTCTGTCAGTGTTATTACATTTATGGTATTTTACAGTAAGAAGACATAAAATGCTACATGTGGATTTTTCCAAAGGTTGTCCCAAGTCTGGTTTTTCGTTCGTCCTGCAAATTTGACCATCCCCCCACGGCCTCCGGCGTGGTTTCCTCTTCCATTATGGCTGTGCACAGCGGCTTTACAGGCGCCCACCATACGTACAGCTCAGAGGAAGCACTTGAAACCCATTTTAATTGAACACAAGGGTAATGGGGTGGGCTGGGCCCATCCACCCCCCGTCCGTCTAACTCGCCGCGTATCGCGTGCGCCTGGTTGGGAGGGCTTGATAGCCCGTCTGCTCACCTTCCTGAGGTTCCGCAATAGTGTCGGGCAAGTTGTCGGCGAGGAATGGTAAATAATCCTGATACAGCTACAAGGGGTGGTGGTTTGTGCAGAGCCTGTTATCATCAACCCTCCATGCATCCCATCCTGCAAAATCCCCCAAGTACATTGAAAGTAATAAATATGACTTTACAACAAACAAAAAGGGGTTGGTGGCTGGGGTGGTCCTGGTTTCCTGTGGAGCTTTCATGGCACAGGGGTGCCCAGTGTGGCCGGCCCTTACCGCTAATTCCTTTCATGAAAAAGAGATAGAAGCAAAAAAAATCACAAAAAAAAAACATTGATCAATAATTTATTCTATATATATTTTATAATATTATATTGAGTATACTCCTTCCTCTGATATATTAATATATTGTTTTTTTGGTAATTACCATGTGACAGGAAACGTGTCAAGGACACTACGATGTTCCTATTTTCTTATATCAAGGTTATTAATCCAAATTTCGAGCATCAGGGGAATCGGGTAGAGTGTGTTTGAACAAGTAAGTGGTACTACATGTAGGCTGTAAGAATAAAATGCAGCCTGATATAAACCATCAAAATGCCGCGGCCGAGAAATGCCATCTCCGGGAGGACATTCATAATTAAACGTCATTAAACAGAAAATGGAGGGCTTAATCATGGTATGCGACCTGTCTCAGTACTCTTTCATAGAGCCTTCCTGTTTTTCTGAAAACTATAAATACAATACAGTACACTGTTGTTAAACAGAGATTAACTGTAACTCTATTAGAACAAACATTTTAGATTGTATCAGTGTCGTTTAACCAAGTGTCGTACCTCTGCTGCGAACTGTCCTTATCTCATGAAGTTTCCACATAATGTGACCTCATACTCTGCTGGACTCAGAACATATTACATTGTGCCACCACCCCTGTAGACTAAAGCCCTATGTACTGACCAGAGTGAAACTTCTTCTAAGCTGTGTAAACGTCTCGGTTACGTATTGGTAACCCTCGTTCCCTGAAGGAGGGAACGGAGACGTCACGTCGTGACCGACGAATTGGGATCTCGCTTTGAGAGACCAATCCACTTCGAGTGTAAATTAAATGAGTCAATGCACATTGGCATGCGATTATTGTATCCAGTTGCCGCTGATCACAGCGTGAGTATAAGGCAGCATGTGCAATGCATACCAGCTTTTCGCTTCAGAGCCGAGCCCGGGTCCGGCCGCTTCCGCGGGGTACAGCAAACCGTGGCGACGGGACGTGACGTCTCCGTTCCCTCTTTCAGGGAATGAGGGTTACCATACGTAACTGAGATGTTCCCTTTCAGTTGGTCACTCCGAGTCACGTCGTTGACCGACGAATTGGGATCCCTACCATAGCGCCATGGTGCTGCCCCTTCCAGTGGCTTGTGCGAGCCGCCTGCGCCCCTATCTGGTGTAGGCCGGGGCTCGGGACAAGTAGTTCCACTCACCATATTTCAAAGCACTACCTTACTGAGTGAGACTGGATAACACTGGGAAAACGTACCCGTTCTACTTGGAACAGGATGGAGGTTTCGGAAGCAAATACACATATAGCATCCGCTTAAGTGTATATGGAGAACTGGAGGTGATTGTAACCCTCTTGGAAAGGCAAAAGTCTGCCGGGGAAACACGGGCTCAAAGCTATACCATGGACTTTACACATATGAGAACCACTTAGGTCTCAATATGGAACCCAACCTTCCACGGTTCCCACAGATTCATCGTGAAGGCCCGGCGCCGGCCTGCCGCCGCTTCCGCTGCACCTAGGGTGACGGAGTATCTAAACAGGTTCTACAGTACGGACACTCTGGAGCAGGTTTAGCAAGCCGACACTAACCGGGGCCTCTCGGCGCCACTACCTGTTTGAGGTGAGAACACAGGAGGATACTTGCTCCACACGAAGGCTATAGAATCTACGTGTTGGGGGTCGTCCAGCCCGCAGCCCTACAGATGTCTGTCAGCGAGGTGCCACGAGCCAGCTCCCAGGAGGATGCAACACCTCTTGTTGAGTGAGCTCGCAACCTGAATGGGCAGTGCACACCCTGTGCCTGATAAGCCAGGATGATGGCATTCACAATCCAGTGGGCCATCCTCTGCTTCGAGACGGCATTCCCCTTCTGCTGGCCTCCGTATCAGACAAAGAGCTGATCTGATGTCCAGAAGCTTTGCGCCGGGTCTATGTACATTAAGGCTCGGACGGGACAAAGCAAAGATAGTGCTGGGTCTGCCTCCTCCAGGGGCAGAGCTTGCAGGCTCACCACTTTGTCTTGTACGGGTGTAGTGGGAACCTTTGTCACTTAGCCAGCCGGGGCTGGGCCTCGAGTATACACTGGGAGCCTTCCAGCCGACCTCAAACACTTCTATGGTTCATCGTACATCGCCACGACCGCTTTTGCTTTCCATACTTGCGTGCAGGTCCCTACCTCTTGATGGATGCCATTGCAGCAGGATCATGATTTTCATGAAAGAAACTTTAGCTCCACTAATGCAAAGGCGCTGAAGGGGCCCCTGCTGTAGGGGATTTGAGCCTAAGACAGGTCCCAAGAGAGTTAGGGGGGCCGGCGTAGGATTTCTACCATCCTGGCCCCTTAAAGGAACTGATCACGCGTTCATGCTTACCTCAGGACTTCCATTCACTCGGAGTCTGTGTACGCAAGCAATAAGGCACACTTGGACTTTGAGGGTTGAGGGAGACAGCCTTCGCTCCAGCCCGTGCTGCAGAAAGGAAAGCACGACGGCGCAATTCGGATCTTCTCGTGGTCTCTCGGGCGAGAACACCACTCGACGAACAGGTTCCTCTTCAAGGCGTAAGCGTGTCTCGTAGACGGCGCTCTTGCTGAAGTGATGGTGTCAACTACCTCTTGGGGTAGTTCACCTAGAACCTCCGCGTCCCATCCAGGGTCCAGACATGGAGTTTCCAAAGGTCTGGACGCGGGTGCCAAAGGGTGCCTCGTCTCTGAGTCAGTAAATCCTTCCTCAGAGGAATCGCCAAGGAGGGGCTGTCGCGAGGAACACTAGCTCGGGGAACCAGGTCCGAGTAGGCCAATACAGCGTAGTCCACCTACAAGACTTGCTCCGTCGTCCTCCATTTTGCACAGTGTCTGTGCGACGAATTTTTCTCATCTGGGGGGAAATGCATACGTGCGGTATCGCCCCGGCTCCGCTGTTGTGCTGTGGCGTTCGTGTCGGTGTTCGCTACGGGTCCAGGAGAGTAAAACAGACCTGCAGTGAGATGTTTTCTGGAGAAGCAAACTAGATCTCCCCGTAGCGTCTCCGACCGTCTCCATCAGCTGTAATCCTCTGGGGATACCGGCACAGTTTCCATTCTCCTGGGAGCGTAGCTTGTGACAGCTCGTCGGCTGTACAGTTGAGAAGGCCCAGAATGTGAACAGCACGAAGTGACCTCAGAACCCTCCGACTCCAAAGGAGGAGGTGACGGGCAAGTTGCGACAAGCGACGGAAGCCAGTACCCCCCTGTGCCGGTTTTGATTGTGGGGGGGGTCGACCAGTACGGCTTGCCTCCTATGCCCTTTGATCCGGTTTCACGTCGCAGGCGCACTGCTAACACACCTCTAGGCAATTGAGTGCCAATGCAGCTACGTCCCGTCACACCCCAGACTGCATGCCCACTTGTACGTGCACCCCCCCCTTTTGGGAGGCAACGGTAGACCACAGCAGCCCTGAGATCTGCTCTAGGGCCCCCTTGCCCGGAGAACTAAGGATCTACCGGGGTGAAGGTTTGGCGACGGCCAGTGTAAACCTGGACTCGGTGATTGCCGCGCTTCAGCCCACCTCGGGCTACGGCCATAAAGCCAGTGCTGTAGCGGTCTCATATGTAAGCCGATCGGTTTAAGTGCCGTGACAGCCATATGCCCCAGGAGCCTCTGAAGATGTCTCAGTGGAACCGCTGTCCGCCCCTTGAACGTATTCAACAGGCTAGGGCCAACAAAAACCCACCGCGCACTTTCCTCTGTGAGGCATGCTGTCTGTTTGACCGAGTCCAACTCCATACCGAGAAAAGTGATCCTCTGCATCGGGGAGAGTTTGCTTTTTTTCCCAGTTGACCCGAAGACCCAACTGGATGAGGTGCCGAAGCACCAGATCCCTGTGCTCACACAACAGATCTCGCGAGTGAGCTAATATAAGCCAGTCGTTGAGATAGTTGAGAATGCTAACACCCACCTTGCTCTCTGAGGTGAACATATCTCCTCCGCTACCTTCGTAAAGACACTGGGAGACGGACATGCCCATAGGGCAGGACCTTGTACTGATATGCTCGTCCTTCAAATGCGAACTGCAGCAATGGTTTGTGGTGCGGAAGGATCGACACATGAATGTACGCATCCTTTAGGTCGATTGCTGCAAACCAATCTCGGGTATGGATGCACCCAAAGATGCGTTTCTGCGTCATCATCTTGAACGGTAGCCGATGAAGGGTCCATTTCAAAACTTGCAGGTCCAAGATTGGCCGTAACCCACCGTCTTTCTTGGGTGCAATGAATTAAGGGCTGTAAAACCCCAACCTCATATCGGCTGGAGGGACCGGCTCTATCGCATTAGGACTGCGATCTCTGCCCGCAGAACATGGGCATCGGCCGCCCTCACTGTATTGAAGCAGATACCGCTGAACTTGGGCGGGCGCCGGGCAAACTGAATCGCACCAGCTTGGACCCCAGCCGTACCCGCAGTGGGGCAGCGTTGTGGAACACAGGGACCCAACTCGGGCGGCTTGTGAGTGGGCCGGAGAGGGGTGTGAGTGTGGGGTAAAAGGCTCACCTGGTTCCACGGGTTGGCAGAGGGTGCGTGAGTAGGGCCTTTGTTGACGCTCTCAAACCGCCCGCTGCTGCCTGCTGGCGAGAGAGGAGGACGAGTGACTACCCTTGCGAGTAGCGGAGCATAAGAAATGCTCCTTTAGTGCTGAACTCGTAGTGACCGACTGAAAGGGAACTGTGTTTACCTCAGTCAGGGCTTTTTGGGTGGGCATAAGAGTGGGAATAACTTGATTTTTTAATGACTTGATGTTTTAATAATGTATGTAGATTGTTTAGTAATGTTACTTAACAGTAAAAGAGCATTTTGATTTGTGAGTATTGGAAGGGATAAACTGTTTTTAAATGCATTATCTTATAAAAGGGAAGGTATTGTGTAGTGAAATGTCAGGTTTTATGTTCTTGTAGAAGTGGCTAGTTTTATCACCACTCCTAACCCCCTGAGCTCCACCTGCTTCTTTCTGGGAAACAGCATCAGCAATTACAGTTATGCCATAAAATATGCCTTATCGCATTTCAGACAAGTAACCTATTAACAACAGGGGGGAAAAGTGCAAAACGACCTGAGGACTGGATTTTCCCCCCCCTGGAAAACAATATTATGTACTTAAAAATGCAGACAAGAAGCAGTAGTCATCAATTGTGGTTTGTTTAGTTTTGTTTTAAATTAAAATTTTATTAATGAATGGTTTTGGTTATAAGTGGATTTATAAGGGCTGGTACAGTGCTTTTTTAAATGTCTTTGAAAAATAGCATCTATTAAATAATGTAAATGTAAATAGATCCAGCTAAACAATCTGTTTGGAATACAGTATTTGTGAAGATTCTCTATTGAGAAGGGGTCTAATGAGGGTGAGGGTCTAATAGAATCATCCTAGCATCCAGCTCACAACATTAACTGTACTCATTTATAATATTGTGTTAAACAGTCTAAATACCACATTTCTGAAAATAGAATACTACACTTTAACTTGTTCTATCTTAAGTTAATTAATAATTTTTTTTAGTTATTTAACAAGTCTATTTTATAATCATATCCTTTGCATGTCTTGATTCAATATGAGGTCAATTTCAGATTTATTAACCTGACTCAAGAATGTCAAACATGTCACATCCTTTAAACTTGCTATTCAGTTTCATCCCTCTATTCAAACAACATTGGTGCTCCTGTGCCTGTTAATATACAAGTGGTGGGAGTTTCAACTCTGCATGGACAGACACTTTTAAATAGTCAGCCAAAAGCCGTTGGGGTATGGAAATATAATTGTTGCATAATTAAATCTCAGAGTTTCACAAACATGAATTAAATTCTCAAAACAAATAAAATGAGATTTCAAATAAAAAAAACATTCACAAATATCTTCTTCTGTCACAAACACAACTTTGGCTGGCATTCATTTGTGAATCGCATTCTGCACATTTGTAGATCTCTGCACACATTTGTGGATCACTCCCTGTACATTTGTGAATGGCTTTCCGTGCATCTGTTGATCGCTGCGCGCATTTCTAGATTTTTAAATGTTTCTAGACCCACTGTCTACTCAAGCCACTCAGATAACAGCAACACTTCACTGACCAATCGTAGCATGTTTTCCGCTATAGCCAATCACGCTTTGTTTTACAATCAGGATGGCCTCGTCCTGAAATAACTTCATTCATCTGCACAGGCTCAAATAGGAAATATAAGTAGCATAAATTTGGTATAGTAAAAGATTATTAAAATTGGATTTCGTTACACCATTAGACTGTGTATCAAGCCAAGCCACAGTATATACTTACATGGCCTTTGAAAATGCAGAGTAACAGCATTTCAATCACGCTAGAGACACTGCTAACTGGACGAGGAATTCACATGTGATAAATGCAGGGAAATAGTTAGGCTGACAGAGAAGATTTCAGAATTAGAGACACGCATCCAAACTTTAATTGAGGACAGTAAGAATGTGAGGGCTCTAGATACGGCTTTGGATGCGACTAGCTCAGGGAGCCCTGTACATTGTTCGATTATGGTTATAATGCCTCCGCTGCAGGGCAACTGCGTGACTGTGAGGTGACATAGTCGCGGGTCAAAACAAACCCCGCTCTTGATCCGTCTGTGATCAAATATCAAACAGGTTTTCCCCACTCAGTGATGCACTCACTGAGAAACCTGATCAAAGTGAACGTAAATTCAGTAAGATTATTCACGCCGGCGCTAATGATGTTCGACTTCGCCAGTCGGAGATCATTAAAAATAACATTAAAGAGGTGTGTGAAACCTGCCGTATGATGCAGACACTGTAAATGCTCTGGTCCCACTCCCTGTTTAGCCGTGGTGATGATCTAGCAAATGTCATCACTAAATGGGCTGGATGTCTAAGTGGTGCCCGCAGAATAATATAGGTTTCATCGACAATTGGACGAGTTTTTGGGGCAGAACTGACCTGTTGAAAAGAGATGGTCTTCATCCCTCCTGGGTAGTGCCACTCTTCTCTCTAGAAATATGGCACATAGTCTTAGAGTTTGCACTTGACTAACTGGGGCCCAGGTCAGGAAGCAGACAGAAGCAGACAGACAGGCTAAACCGACCGCCTGCTAGCTGTCAGGATCATGGACCTTTTTTGTTATGTTTTGCCCCCGTTTCGGTTCCTGTGTTCCCTTATTTTGTCATGTTCCTGTCCTAGTTTAGTTAATAAGTCATTCTGTGCACCTGTGTTTGGTAATTGTCCTGCGTTATAAGTTTTTGTCTGTACATTTCTCCTCTGTCGAGTCTACTTGTTGGATGTCGTGTGTTTCCCATGTTCCTGTTGTGGATTATCCCCTGTGATTCAAGTATTAAAGACTAGTGAACATTTCTCCATTGTTCCTCCCACAGCAAATCGTTACCTCCGTATGTCTTTCGTCCATTTTTGTTTCAGTTTTTTCTCTCAGTGTTTTTGTTTCTGTTGTGTT
The DNA here is from genome assembly GCA_018155175.1 of Sinocyclocheilus anophthalmus. Taxonomy (NCBI): domain Eukaryota; kingdom Metazoa; phylum Chordata; class Actinopteri; order Cypriniformes; family Cyprinidae; genus Sinocyclocheilus; species Sinocyclocheilus anophthalmus. Next base: position 21,072 of record JADLZN010004522.1, read on the forward strand.
TCCCCTTATGGATTCCTTCACCTGCCCGGAATTCCTCCTGCTGGAGCAGGGGGACAAATCTTTCGAGGACCATACAAGACTGTTCTGTCTGTTAGCTAGCACCACCAGCTACCCAGATGACATGTTGATGATAGACTGGGAAACAGATCTGGAGGTCGACTTGCCCCCTCTTCTCTCTCCTCCTGAGGGGGCTCCCATTTCCCAGTCCAGCCGGGAGTGGGCTCTGATCCCCGAGGGTAGCCCTGAGAGCCCGGAGGCCCACGCATATCCACCCGCCCGCCCACTCCTGCCTCTTCCACCGCTGTCATCTGGCAGTCCCTCTGCTCGCCCTCAGCCTACCATCAATACGGTGCGAGCGCCACGGGTCTGCCATCCTCCAGCGTCACCATGGCTAGAGAATCCCTCACCTCCAGCCCGATTCCTCCTCTTGGGGCCCGTAGACCCAGCGGCTCCACCTTGGCTCCTTGCTCCCTCGCCTCCACCGTCACCCATCAGACCGGGCTCCCTCGTCCCTCCGGCTCTGCCTTGGTCGGGCGTCGACCCGCCATCGCCTCAGGACTCTGCTCCTCCGGATGCATCTCGTCGCTCTGTCCCACCGGATCCTCCCTCCCGCCAGCTCGACCTTGATCCTCAGTTGCTCCGGCTCCGCCGCGGATCTCTTATGTCTCTCCTCCGCCACCAACCCTTGCTGCCACCCCGTGTCCGCGCCGCGTCATCCCACTGTCTGTGTTGGCTCTCCGTTTTCCCCGCCTCGGGCTCTGCCACCCGGCGGCTATTACGCCTCCATGGCTCTCCTCCATCGGCATCCACCGTGGTCCCATCATGCTGTGGCCTGGGTCCTGCTTGGCTCCTCCTGCACCAGTTCTCCGTTTCCGTCCTCCATCCATCGTCACTCCTGTCCCTCTGTCTGTCCTCCTGCCCCCCTCCCAGGTCCAGCTCCTTATGAGCCGCCTCCCAAGTTCCCACCCGTGCTCTGTTGTTCTACAGCGTGAAGATGCGCCTTCCGGGAGGGGGACGATATGTCCGAATCATGGACCTGTTTGGGTTAGGTTTGCCCACCCCTCCCCTGGTTCTGTTCCTGTTTTTCCTTATTTGGTTATGTTCCTGTCCTTGTTTAGTTAATTAGGACAATTACCAAACACAGGTGCACAGAATGATTGTGTTTATAAGTTCTTGTCTGTGCATTTCTCCTCTGTCAGGTCTACTTGTTGGATGTCGTGTGTTTCCCGTGTTTCTGTTGTGGATTATCCCCTGTGATTCAAGTATTAAAGACTATTGAACATTTCTCCGCATCTCCATCATTCCTCCCACAATGAATCGTGGCACTAGCCTCCTCACGTCACAGAAATCAGTTAATTCTCAGCACATAGAGACACTTTCACCTATATATCATACTATAGAGACTGTGTTTGTTCCCCAAACTAGAAAATACAAAAAACGTCTAAACCAATTTAAGAGTAACAATTTCATTGATGTTCAACAAATTAAAATGTATATAATATAGAGAAACAAATTATAAAGCTTGGCTTATTGAATATCAGGTCCCTTTGTCCGAAAGCGCTTTCTGTAAATGATATGATCACTGATCATAACCTAGATGTGCTCTGTTTGACAGAAACCTGGCTAAAACCAGATGATTAGATTATTTTAAACGAGTCTACCCCACAAGATTACTGTTATAAACATGAGTTGTATCCAAAAGGTAAAGGGGGAGGTGTTATTTCAATTTATAACAATATTTTCAGTATTTCTCAGAGGGCGGGCTTCAAGTATAACTCATTTGAAGTAATGCTGCTTCATATAACATTATCCAAAGAAACAAGTGTCAATGATAAATCCCCTGTGATGTTTGTACTGGCTACTGCCACCAGGGCACCATACTATACAGACTTTATCAACGAATGGCTGTTTTCTCTCATGAGTGCTTGTGTAAACTCCATATAGCTAAAACTGTAAATTCTACTCCTTATTACAAGTATGGTAGAACCATCACTTCTACCACAAAAGACTGCTTTGTAAATAATCTTCCTGACTTGTCTTAATTCCTCAGCATATCCAGTAGCTCAGAAAACTTGGTGTAACAGAAACTATTGACTCTCTCTTTTCTAGCATTTTAGATACGGTTGCTCCTTTACGCTTAAGGAAGATTAAGGAAAACAGTTTGACACTGTGGTATGAGCACACTCGCGCCCTCAAGAGAGCAACCCGTAATGGAGCACAGCTGGAGGAAAACAAAATTTAGAGGTATTTTGTATTGCTTGGTGGGAAAGTACCCTATCCTAAAGAAAAGCATTAAAACTGCTAGATCTGATTACTTTTTGTCTCTTTTAGAAGAAAACAAATATAACCCCAGGTATTTATTCAATACAGTGGCTAAATTAACGAAAAATAAAGCACCAACAGGCGTTGACATTTCCCAACAGCACAGCAGTAATGACTTTATGAACTACTTTAATTCCAAGATCGATACTATTAGAGATAAAATTGTAACCAAGCAGCCGTCAGCTACAGTATCGCATCAGTCAGTGCACTATAGATCCCCTGAGGACCAATTCCACTCATTCTCTACTATAGGAGAGGAGGAATTTTATAAACTTGTTAAATCATCTAAACCAACAACATGTATGCCCTATTCCATCTAAGCTCCTAAAAAATGTGCTTTCAGAAGTCATAGATCCTCTTCTGACTATTATTAATTTGTCATTGTCATTAGGATATGTCCCCAAAACCTTTAAACTGGCTGTTATTAAGCCTCTCATTAAAAAACCACAACTTGACCCCAAAGATCTAGTTAATTACAGACCGATCTCGAATCTTCCTTTTCTGTCAAAGATACTAGAAAAGGTAGTATCCTTACAATTATATTGAAAAATGGTATCTGTGAGGATTTCCCGTCAGGATTTAGACCGCATCATAGTACTGAGACTGCTCTCATCAGAGTTACAAATAACCTGCTCTGATCATCTGATCGTGGTTGTATCTCTCTATTAATGCTACTGGATCTTAGTGCTGCGTTCAATACGATCGACCACAACATTCTCTTGATTAGACAAAACATTTAAGTGGAACATAACATTTTTAGACATAAAAAAATTAGTGGAAGTGCATTAGCATGGTTCAAATCGTACTTATCTGACCGCCATCAATTCGTAGCAGTAAATGACGAGATATCATATCAATCACAAGTACAGTATGGAGTGCCACAAGGCTCAGTACTAGGACCATTGCTTTTCACATTTTACATGTTACCCTTGGGAGATATCATCAGGAAACATGGTGTTAGTTTTCACTGTTATGCTGATGACACTCAGCTCTATATTTCTTCGCGGCCTAGCGAAACGTACCAATTTGAAAAACTGAATGCACAGTCGATAAAAAAAAAACTGGGTGACGATTAATTTCTTACTGCTAAATTCTGAAAAAAACAGAGTTATTAATTATCGGAACTAAAACCCTATAATATTTAAACATGTAATATGTTATAACCTAGAACACAGTCTAACACTTGATGGCTGCTCTGTCAATTCTTCATCATCAGTTAGGAACCTAGGTGTGCTATTTTATAGCAATCTTTCCTTCGAAAGCCACATTTCTAGCATTTGTAAAACTGCATTTTTCTCTCTCAAAAATATATCTAAATTGCGACCTATGCTCTCAATGTCAAATGCAGGAACGTTAAAAAAAATACAAAATTGTATGATTCAGGAGAACAGCTACTCTAACGTTTAACTAAACTCTCACCCATTGGTCAAGTTCACTTTCGCTTGTATTCTTCTCTCCACAAGAACGGCAGAGGTCTGAAAGGTCATCTTTTGACAATGAGGAAAGTGATTAATGTGTACCATACAGAATGCTTGAAAACAGGTTCACAAGGCAAAAAAATATGTGCTTACTAGTTTCTTTTAAAAGTGTTATGCCAATCTGTTTCTGCATCTCCACAACCCCTCCTTCGTCAACTGGAAAATCCATGCTTTCCTTCTTAAGAAGGGCCTGTGCTAACTGGTGTGAAAATACAGTTAAGTCAAGCTCTCAATTAACAACTTTAAAATAATTAACTAATTACAGACTATACTTACTTTGCAAACAAATGCACCACAGGATGTGGAATCTTGCTGAGTGGGATGAACTACTGTCTGGTTTTGCAATTTAAGTGAAAATACATTTTTCAAGTCTTTTTGGCTCTCGCCAGATGGCTGTCATTTGATAAGAATCAATCAAATAGTCGGTGACTCCTGAGGACTTAAATCGGCATGCAAGATTGTGCAAGAAGGCATTCACAATCTGTTTGTACGAAAACAGTCAAGTATAAACTACTGGATTATGGGGGGATAATTTAGAGAATGCATACTTAATCCTACCTCACTCTCCAACATCTTTTCTGGTGCCAGATCCATCAAGTTTCTAGTAAGTAACTTATATGGACCAATCTTGCTCCACAACACAGACTGTTTTCTGCCTTGCCAAATATCACAAATCACTATGAAAATAGACACATTTCTTAGTAAAATGGATGTCAAGGAGTTAAAAATGGTTACACCACTAATGTGCACTTACCTTGCTCTTCTGGATTTGATGCTGGGGTGGTGTTTGCAGAATATGTTAGCAGTGGCTTGTCTTCGGTTGTAGCAGAACACAAATATTTGGAGCATGTAGGGGTAGTGGGACTGTTGCTTTGTGGTGATGGTGTGATCCTCTGTGTGGAGCTGGGTGGTGCATGGCTGGGTGAAGAGACACTTTTTGGGATATGAGGCTCTGGCTCAACATACTTTTCTAGGTGGTCCATGTTGAATTTAATAACTTTGCTTTTTTCTGAGGCAACCTCAACATTTTTACCATCAATTTTGACAATTGAGAAAGGACCCAACATGCCTGGGTTCATTTTACCACCCTTTCAACATTCTTGTCTCTTGTTTCATACAAGGACTTTGTCACCAACCACAAAGCAGAACACACTTTAAATACACAGTAATTAATGGGACACACCTGGGAACAATGGAACAGAATGGGGAACACCTGGAACAAATGATCATAATGGAACGGGAAGGACCAAATAAGGGCAGAAAAATAAACATTGAGCACATGGAGGGAGGAAAACACACGGAACAAAGTCTGACAACTGTAGTAATTACCTTTTTTCATTTTTATATAATATGTATATTTACTATAAATAAAATGAAAAACTTACTTTTTTGCTGTGTATTTGTTATGTGTTTTCTGTACATAGTTATACAAATATAAAGTGAATGTCTCTTTAAAAATAAAGGTCTAAAACATGATCAAAATGTTCTTTTCAATTCTTCACATTCACATTTTCTATATTAAAGATAACTATAACCTATTATAATGTAAATGTTATTAAGATTGTTGCACATTTTGTACATCTGTCAGCCCTGTGTCTTGTCATGTGCTACCTATTAACCAGTTTCTCCCTTGTTGATTATGTTTATTGATTTCAGGTGTTTCTCGTTGTGTCCCTTGTCTAGTCATGTATTTAAAGAGTGTTCTGTTCCTTGTTTCCTTTGTCCAGTGTCTAACGTCAATCGCCGTGCTACGCGTGTGTTCCTTCCTGTGACTCTTTTATTTGGTTGAATAAAGATTGTTCCCCGTGATATTCTTCGTCGCCGCGCTCCTTTGTTCCTCACAGTACCAGTCGTGACAACATCCTACACAAGAACAGTTATTACAAGATTTAGTTTATCTTTGTGCACAAAGTTCGTTTATTATATGTTAATCATACTTAAAGTGTATCTAGATGAAAAATGAATAAAAAGTCATTTTATGTTATTTGTGGCCTAGGCGGGATTCAAACCTCTAATTTGTGTGTATTTCACTCGTCCCGCCTCCCTAGAATTTCCTTCGTTCCTATTGGCTAGTCAGAGCTCTACACTTACGTGTGACTGGCCTTTTAAGTCCATCCATCAGTAGTTATCACTACACTCTCTGCCTTTTCCAGACATCCTATCACATTCGCATTAGCTTTGTGGTACAGGGCTAGAATTATGTCATGACTTAAGTTCAGGCCAGATGGGATATTGTATTTAGCCTTAAGTACCTTAACAAGTTAGTAAAATCCACATTACCGACCACATAAATTGGGTCACAAATCACTGTTCTGATCATTATTTTTAATCGCTTTTTTTTTTTTCAATATGTACAAACCCGTTTCTAAACCAGCAGGTAGGTTACTTGTTATAATGCACAACATAAACACATTCATGAATACTTCTTAAATACTTACCGTAAATTCATCTTCTCTTATGAAAGGGAAGATATTTTTATATTTCCTGGTAGCAGTGGCCAGGTTTGCGTTTTATAAAGCTCAGGTGATGAGCAGTGTCAAAGTGCGAGTGTTTCTAATTTTTTTAGAAACCTTAATAGACTTTAATGTGCGTATGTAAGTGTTAAGTAAGAAACATTACATGAATAAATTCTTTACAAAATCGAGTATGTACGTTAAAGCATACATAGCATTTTTTCATTGTACTTATTGCAAAACTTATTGCCTTGGTGATAACGCAATATAAGAAGATGAAGTCCAACATAAGATGAGGTTTATTATTTACAGATTAAAATTTACAGTGTACCAGTCACATAAAAGTCACAAAGAATGTTCTAGGAGTTACAAACTATAAAAAAATGTGAACTAATGGACAAATTTTGCTCAAACGCAAATCAGTATGTGAATTCATACAATGAGATACAATGAATATTTTTTTCTTGTACAATCGTAAGTCCATAACTACAGTCACCATAAATGTATATTGTACATTTTATATTAATTCCCAAAATTTGAAATGGTTTTACTTTATAAAAGACACTCTTGTACATTTTTCTTGTCCCCCACAGACTGTCCAGGTAATGATTGCTCTGTTGACTTTCCTGCTTGGAATCGTGTCTACAGTTCATGCGGAATCCATAACTGTCTTTACTGGTATTCCTTACTGGGGGTCGCTCATCGTAAGAAACAATTACAATTAAGTGATCTTTCTATTATAATTCAAGCTACATTTTCCAACAGAAGCCTTAATTTTTGCCTTTCTCTCTCTTCTCAGTACATTATTGCATTGCTGCCGAAAACAAACTTAATTCACCCTCTGGTTTGTGTTTGGTATGTACACAAAACATATTACTTTTAGGGGTCCAAGCTGCCCAACACTGGCAGGTGACATAATAATAATAATATGTTTTGCATTTTTTTCAGTAATGGCTAGAAACAGTTCCCCCCCTTTATCATGAAATGTATATTTTCTGATTTTATTTCTATCTATAAAAACTCTGCTATTTTTTCACACTACATATACTTTTCCATCTACGTTAACATGATATGTTAACAAAATTTGTTACAGCTCTTCCTAATTTATGAATGTGTTTTATGTCGTTTTTTTCTGCCTATAGGTGAAAGGTTCACTTGGAATGAACATTTTCAGTGCTTTAACTGCAGGCATTGCACTTATTATAATTTAATTTGATTTGGCTATAGGACCAGTGTACCAAAGTTACTGCAGATATGACTGTTATGATTTAGAGGAAAGGTATAAGGTATGTCACCTTTTCCATTCACATTTATTTAGTAATTACATTAAGATGACTGTGTGGTCAGTACACTTTTCTGAAGTCAATCCTTAATATGCACTCAGTCTTTTTTCCCCCCAAAATTTCAGAAGTAGTTTATAGATCTCTTATCTTATATTTCTGATCATTTAGAATGCAAGAAGGCATTGACATTATACATTAAGCAGCCAGCATTCCAGTGTGAGTACTAATTATCAATTATTTTATTATTATTTGAGCTGATGTTGTATTTTCTCTCAGACCCTCTTCAGGGGAATCGGTAGTGTTTGGCTGATATTTGCCTTGCTTGAGTTTATCATCTCCATCTATCTATCATCATTTGCCTGTAAAGCCACCTCCTGCTGTTATCCACAGGTGAGTAATGCATCAAGTCAACTGACTATATGGGTCATTGCTACTATTTGGTGGATTTTATGGCCACGTGAAAAATATAAATATAAAAAAAGATATTAGGGGTGTGACGATGCACTTCGCTCAAGAGACGATATTGAAGTAATTATCATACACAGTTAAAGACTGAACAAAATCCAAACACTGTAAAAGTTATTGTCACAAACTCAACTGACTGGCTTCTCTCCTACATGATTTCACATGAGTCTCTTCAGACCTCTTCAAACTTCTGATTGAAGCTGTATGTGACCTTCTAACTGAACTCCTTTCAACAAACTGAACATAAAAAATAGGACTGTCAAGTGATTAAAATTATTAATCGAATTAATCACATTAACCCGCCCCCCCCAAATATAATTTAAAGTCATCATTGTATTAAATGATAAAAGCATTGAATAGACACTACAAAAAGTACCTTTAGAAATGAATATTTTGATTCAACACTATAAATAATCATTATAAATGGGTATTAATGTTACTGTAAATATGAAACTAAATACCCCAGGAGGTGGCAGGAAGTCACAGCCTTAATGAGTGAATCAATCAATCATTCAGTCATTCATTCAACTGATTTGTTCAACACTGCTGTGTTGCCATATGGTTTTACATGCATAGGTGTACCTCATTAATTCAATAATTAGTACCTAAGAATACATAAAAATAAAATAAAAAACACTAAAGCACTTGACATATTTCCATGGTGCCCATTTACCCTTTCTCTTAAAATGCATAAAATACAATTATGATACATATTTTTATGTATAAAACCATTAATGTGTCTCAAACTCCACTCCGCTACTTGTCCTTTAAAATCTTACGTGTAATGCCCTAATTCACATGACTTGCTAGAAGGGACACTTTCAAGAAAGCAACTTCGAGAACAAAGTATGTATTAGTAATTAGTTTTTCTCTCAAGAAAATGTATTTAAATAAATTGTATATATCTATTGTTATATATTTATATAGACATTTTCCAAAATGTCATTTTAGAGCTAGTAATGGAGATTGAGCCATTGATATGCAGAGATCAAAGTGTATGAAAATGACCTAAGTCTCAAAAGCGTTTGGTAGCAGCATCTAAACTAATAGCAAAAAAACCTGTAATATTGGACCTGCCTGTCAGTGTTACTGCATTTATGGCATTTTACAGTAAGAATGCATAAAATGCTACATGTGCATTTTTTTCCCAAGGTGCCATATGTTGCGCAAGTTTTACCTCCACTGCCCTGTGATTTTAGGCCCTGTCATTTCCATGATCTTAAGAACCCAGAGGTAAGAGAAGCTTGAAACACCAGTTTAATTGGACTTTGAGTAAAATGATACACAACAAATATGAAAAAACACAAAACATTATTTGGATTTAGTGTTGAGTGTCCTTGTACTAGAAATGTCTAAAGCACCGAGTAATTGGTGCAATAATTGTTTATTAATCAATAAATCAGCAATCAATATGCAAGGAAGCTGATCATATAGATTTTTTCCCCTTGCAGATATCTGTGATCAGCAACCCTTCCATGAATCACCAACCTGCAGAAATTCCTCCACAATACAGTGAAATATAAATAAATATGAATAGTAAAAAGGGGTCACTGATGTGTGCTGTTAATGTCCCTTACTACTAATGTACTATCATTAGAATAGAAAACATAAAAGCAAAGAATTTGATCAGATTACAGATTTTTTTTAAAGTCACATATGTGTAAATGATAACTATTCAAGACACTAATATATACTATTTTCCCCGATTTTCTTTCTTTAGTTAAGTCAAAGTTGCCTAATCATCAGTGAAACTGGATAGATTGATTTGAACAAGTAATAGACAATACTGTAATACTGTAAGAATAAAATACACTGAATAAAAATGGCTTATCCTTGTCTTTAACCTTTATTTAACCATGCAAGTCACTTGAATTAATGAATTCTTATTTACAACAATGGCCTGGAAGTAGAATATCAATCTCCTTGAGGACATACAAATTAAAACTTCATTAAAACAGGAAAATGTGCATACAAATCTATACAACTATAGATATGAAAGAGTTTAAACAGGGATGATGTAAGAGCTAAGTTAGTATAATTTTATTGTTTCAGCCATGTCTTTAACCTAAAGTTAAATTCTGAGAACTGTACTTACACCATGAGGTGCCAAAATGTGACTGAAATTCTCTGCTGAGAACTCAAGAAACATGAGCTACAGTATTTGCACATTGGCAGATAGACCAGGCTACCCAAAAATGTTAAGCTGATTTCTTAAGTAAGAGAATTGCAACATTTACTATATTTATAAATAATTGCCACCTTGTTTAAAAATATATTTTGACACAAAAATTCTAATATTTTTCTCTTACTCTAATAGTCTGCATTTACATGCATTTTGGTAAATTATATTTTTCTCCCATTCGAAAATGAATGAGAGCTTTATATGTCATGTGCATTAGCAGCAGAAAACTAACAAAATGTTTATTCAAATACTAAACAGATTATATTTAGCCTAGAAAGTACGCAAATAGTCCTTCCTTTATTTAGTCACTTCAGCTCATCGTGATCTCACAAAGTTTTTATTTAGTTTTTATAATCAATGAACTTCTTATTCACATATTGTTACGGTGAGAGGATTCGCGAGCGTGCAGAACAAAATCCGGCGTTTAGCCATGAGTGAAATGACTCATTTGAAGGAATGGCCAATCCAAGGTGTTCAAGAATCACATATGCCTGTGATTGGCTACATTGCTCAATGTTACAAAAACACGTTGTTAAAAATAAACTTTTGAGGTTCTCCAGAGTGCAAACACAAATACGCACTGTTTCGCCAATATCTTATTAATACAGTTTCAACTTAGGGTGCTTTTCACTGCATGAGAAAATGAACGTGTGGCGTGAGAGCATGAGAAAAGTGTTAATTGTGTGAGTATCACGCTGAATGCGTGAGAGTTGGCAGCACAGCTTAAGACTTTTACTCAAGTAATATTCTAAACAGTGACTTCAACTTTTACCAAAGTCATTTTCTGGTAAGATATCTGTACTTTTACTTGAGTATGGCTTTCAGGTACTTTATACACCACTACTTGGCCCTTGTTGTGATAAAGAGTAAAGTGTGTCTAGCTGAATTCAATAACAGTATTGTCAGACATATAAAAAAGGTTAGTATGCCATGGCAGCCCTTGTGTGAAGACCAAAGAGTGTAAATACCATCGACTCTACCTGTGCAACTCCACTGAGCAGGGACACCGGCAAGGGACGTAAGTATCGCTTTTTATTCGTCCTCTTTTCTACAACTTGTTTCAATTCCTTTTCAGTTTTTATGACCAATTTGACTGTTTCCAAATCCCTACTATTACTAACAATCGCAAACCATGCATCACCACTGTAGAAGTGCAGTCTTGACAATTGCGCATTTACCTAGTTGCTAATGACCTACCGGGCTTTTCTTTTTTCTATTGGTCCTCTGGAATTGCCAGTCTTGGAATTAAACAAGCAGATTCATTACATCTATTACTAGTCCATTCAAGGCTAACCTCATGGTGGTCCCTGACAGAGACTGGATCAAACCAGAAGTACAATGCTACACCTGCAGCACTCCAGTAATTTCTCAATTGCCCACACCCCGTCTACTGGTAAAGTTTGCTGTTTCTTCTGTGTTTCCCTTCCGCCATTAAAGGGGTCATATGATGTGATTTCAGTTTTCCTTTCTCTTTGGAGTGTTAAAGCTCTTGGTGCATAAAGAAGATCTGTAAAGTTGCTAAGACTAAAGTCTCAAATTCAAAGAGATATTCTTTATAAAATTTCAGAGTCGGCCACGCCTACCTTAAACGTCTCGTTCTAACACGCCCCCACTTGTCTACGTCACTATGTGGAAATATTAGCATAATGTGCCCAAATGTGCACGCAAAGAAAGGCGGCGTGGTTTCAGGAACAGCAGTAGTGTTGATGCAGCCATGTCAGGGAGACGCTGTGTTTCAGTGCGAAAGCAAAATCACTTTATTTGGCCTTCCGGAAGTAGATGCAATTAGGAATCATTGGTTTAGATTTATTTACAACAGAACAGCACAACCCAGATTTTTCGAATTTGGTGCAACGCATTTTATAGACCCAGTTTTTTTACCTAGAAGAGTACAAGGCTGGCTGTTCACAAAGGCTATTTCTAAAAAAAAAAAAATGGTAAATTCCGACTTTGCTATGACAAACTGGCGCTTCTGAATCAGCGACTGTAAGTATGTTTTGTTACTAGTTTAAGTATTTGCTATTGACTGTTCAAATGCAGAGTTTTGCGCAGCGCAGAGTAACGCGTCGTGTGGTGTGTGTGGTGAGTGTGTGTGTGAGAGGGGAACAGGGTCACATCACAGGAGAGTGAACTGCCTGTCAGAAATCATAGCACGTCAGCTGTCTTAACCGTAGCGGCATCATCACTGTGTCTGTCACGTGACTCTGTTGCCCTTTTGGCTTGAACTGATGGTAAAACTAAGACATTATTAACGGTCTTGATATTTGAATGCTGAAGCTCGCGATTATGGTAAGGGAACATTACTTTCCGAAAGTTGTGTTGTTTCGCCAATCACAATGCACTGGGTCAGCTGGCCAATCAGAGCAGACTGCGCTTGTCAAAGGAGGGGGCTTTGTTGAAAATGACGTGTTTGAGAGAGGCGGGGCATAGAGGACCTACAATAATGTACAGTATTTGAAAAATAATGTGAACATTAAAGCATGTCAACATATTATACATATATATACACCAAATACACAAAATAATGATCTTTAAAATAGCATCATATGACCACTTTACTCAAGCGTTATTGCGTTTGCGCTGGCTCTCGATTTGAGCTATTTCGTCCGCAACCATTCAAATATTCGGTTTCTACAGCGACTCGTTTGGTGCACGTCATTCTCTTTCTATGAAACCTGTAAACCGCATTCACCGGTTCTAACTCTATAGTGATATCAACTCTATAGCGGTTTACCTGAGCATTGCAATTCATTTGCTTTTACTAGAATTTAATCAAATGGCTTTCCCAACTAATAATTTCTTCTGCGTGGCCACACACTTCTTCCACCGCAGCCATGCAGAAGAAGTAATGTGCCGCGCACACGCATAAATGAGTTGGGAAAGCCAACGCGCGCAGCTTAGAGGGAACATTGGTGGCCAGTACACATACTAATGGCTTAAAGCCTTGAATTCTCTAGTACCTTTCCCAAAACCCATCATTTACAGACAGTTTAGACCTTACTATCAATATAGACAGTTTTGCCAATATTCAAGACTAGTAAAACCCATTTTTGGCCTATTCTTGCAAATTTTGATGATGCTGAGCCATTACTAGTTGCTCTATATTATGTCAATAGACATATTGAACACCTGACCCTGTTCATGACTATCTTCGTGATTTAACAGCAGAATAGCAGGTGCTTATGCAAAATGGTGTTCCACACAAAACCACAGTCCACAAAGTAACTTTGCGAGCATTTGTATGTGGTGCTCCAGTAAGAGCATTTCTAAAGTGTATCAGAGGCCATAATGGCTTGCATAGATGTGAGTGCTGTCTGTCAGTGGCCACATCAGTTGATGGAAGGGTTGTCCACTTAGATTATGTATCTTGTGAAAAACTCACTGATGATCAATTCAGTCAGTTGCAGTATCCAAACCACCTCTACACCTCTAGCCCATCTGGGAATCAAATGTTTCACACAATTTATTCTTGACCACATGCACCTCATTCTTGAAGCTGTGAAAAGATTACTCACCTTTTTGTTGTGAGGCCCAGTTTTGCAAAAAGTACAGAGTGAAAAATCAGCCAGAACTTGGTACAACTGAAAGGTACGATGCCGGAGTTTGCCAGGCAGCCAAGATTTCTGCTGTATACAGGACCACTTGTTTTCCAGGATGTTTCTGTCTCAGGACCATTATCATCACTTCCTGTCATAAACAACTGAAATGTATTTTCTCTTGGATGATAATGATGCCAGAAGAGGACACTACCTAGAATATGCTCAAAACCTCCTGGAACACAGTGGATACCAGTTCTGAACTCTATGGGAAACTTTTCCAACATACAACATCCACTCCATCAAACACATTGCTGATGAAGTCACTAAAAGATTGTCAGAAAAGGCAAACACAGGAACACATGACGCAATAGAGGCAAACTCCATATCAGCAGAGGTGGATAGCAGTGTTAATTTTGACAGCAAATATTTATTTCGTTTTAGTTTTAGTCATAGTCTTTTGACTAAAATGCCAATAAGTTTTAGTCATATTTTAGTCATCTGAATTGATTTTAGTTTTAGTCTAGTTTTAGTTGACTAAATATCATAAGATTTTAGTCGGCTAAAATCTAATGGGTTTAGTTACAGTGCATTTATTAAGCATTTCTCAAAAATTTCCAAACTCATTATATAGGTTTGATATTAAGGTTTTATCATGATAGACACCGATTTAACTGCGGTGACACACAACATGCCTTTATGTTAAAATGGAATGAAACAACTTCTCATAAAGAACACGTACATGGTCTTCTTTTTAATGAAATACCAATGGTTATATAGGCTAATTATGCATTCTTTATAGCAACTTATTCTTCATTCTTTCAAGCAGACATATTTTATTTCTATAAATAAATTTAGATTAATCTTTAGGGCTACTAAGGTTTTTCAGTCAAGTAGCAGTGCGTGTTTTCTTTCTTTACTGTTGTTGCTTGATTAACACAATGACTCGGAAATAGCAACTAATTAGGCTGCTATCCCTTTAAAACTGAATGCACAGCTGCAATGGATGCAATGTACTGATACACGTTCTCCCTGCTGTTTACGTTCACTTAAGACGTAATCAACTGTGTTTACGTGAATACTGGTCAAACTGGACAATTTGACATCATTTTGTGTATAATTCTCCGTTCACGAAAGAGTACTCGCGCACTGAGACGCGCTTTCTTTTTGTGTCTGCGCTCAGAAAACCGGACCGAAATTAGTTCTCTCCTCCGTCGTCAGACATATTGACGTTTTAAACGTTTTATGCGTGGTGCAGCAATGTATGGTAGCTTAGCCGATTCTTTCTGAAGCTCTCCCAAATCGTCCCTCCCTAAATTTTTGTCTCGTTTTTATTCGTAGATTGAAAATATTACATAATGAAATAAACAATTCATATAACGAAAAAGATGAAGTTTTGAGGTTATTATTAATAAAAAGAAATACTAAACAAATAGACAATGAATAGAGATCTAGTGTTAAATCTTCTTTATTTTACAATTTTACAGGTGCATCTCAATAAATTATAATGTCGTGGAAAAGTTCATTTATTTCAGTATTTCAACTCAAATTGTGAAACTTGTGTATAAATTCAATGCACACAGACTGAAAGTTTAAGTCTTTGGGTCTTTTAATTGGGATGATTTTGGCTCATATTTAACAAAAACAACCCACCAATATCACTATCTCAACAATTAGAATACTTCATAAGACCAATAAAAACAGCATTTTTAGTGAATTGTTGGCCTTCTTTAAAGTATGTTAATTTACTGTACATGGTCTCAATACTTGGTAGGGGCTCCTTTTGCTTTTGCTTTAATTACTGCCTCAATTCGGCGGGGCATGGAGGTGATCAGTTTGTGGCACTGATGAGGTGGTATGGAAGGCCAGGTTTCTTTGACAGTGGACTTCAGCTCATCTGCATTTTTTTTCTCATTTTCCTCTTGACAATATCTTATTCTCTATGGGGTTCAGGTCTGGTTAGTTTGCTGGCCAGTCAAGCACACCACACCATGGTCATTTAACCAACTTTTTGTGCTTTTGGCAGTGTGGGCAGGTGCCAAATCCTCTCCAAAAGACTCTAGGACCTTGTTTTCCAAATGAAATACAAAACTTGCTCTCATGGGCAACAGTCCAGTTCTTCTTCTCCTAGCCCAGGTAAGACGCCTCTGACGTTTGTCTGTGGTTCAGGAGTGGCTTAATGAGGAATACGACAACTGTAGCCAAATCCTTGACACGTCTGTGTGTGGTGGCTCTTGATGCCTTGACCCCAGCCTCAGTCCATCCCTTGTGAAGTTCACTCAAATTCTTAAATACATTTTGCTTGACAATCCTCATAAGGCAAAGAACAAAGTTCTCTCGGTTGGTTGTGCATCTTTATCTTCCAAACTTTTTCCTTCCACTCAAATTTCTGTTAACACGCTTGGATACAGCACTCTGTAAACAGACAGCTTCTTTGGCAATGAATATTTGTTGCTTACCCTCCTTGTGAAGGATGTCAATAATTGTCTTCTGGACAACTGTCAGATCAGCAGTCTTCCCCATGATTGTGTAGCCTAGTGGACCAAACTGAGAGACCATTTTGAAGGCTTTAGGAAAACTTTTGCAGGTTTTTGAGTTTTATTACCTGTCCCATATTCTAATTTGTTGATATAGTTAATTGGTGGGTTTTTGTTAAATGTGAGCCAAAATCATCACAATTAAAAGAACCAAAGACTAACTACTTCAGTCTGTGTGCATTGAAATAATTTAATACACGAGATTCAGAATTTGAGTTGAATTACTGAAATAAAAAAACTTTTCCACGACATTCTAATTTATTAGATGCACCTTAAATAAAACAAGTAGTTAGAATAGAATTAGAATAGAGAGTGCTAGTGTTAGAGGTTCAAGTTTTTTAATAAAAAAAACAAGCATATAAAATTAGAATTAGCATTAGAATAGAGAGTGCTGGTTACAGATTAAAGAGATGTGTTTTCAGCCGTTTCTTGAAAATGATTAAGGACTCAGCTGCTTGGATTGATTTGGGCAGGTCATTCCACCAGGGGGGAACAGTTAATGTAAAAGTCCATGAAAGATTTATGAATGCAAAATATTTCAATACAAGCATTTAAATGTAATTTATGCAATATTTTAAACCTTTAACCCACTTGGGAAAATCGACCCATGGCAACAGTTTAAAAGTAGCTCGATTCTGTGGAAAAAACGCGGACTTGTCAACCCTGCATCCAACAAGAGCTACCTGAGTCAGCTTTGACTGATCAGAGGTCGAGAATAAGTAGAGATGACTGACAAGACCATGCTGGTGTATTTGCTGCTCAACAGATCCTGAGCTCATTGATAAATATCTGGTCTTGTAAGATGTGCTCCCTTTACACAGAGTGCTTGTGATTGCGAAATCGAAAGTGAAAGTGAACAGCGAGTGCTCATTCAAAAGAGATTTAAATACTCTGCATCCTGAGAGCGGCTCCCTGATGCGCCAAAATTATACAATATTAGAATGTTTAAAAGCGTGGACACGAAAATCGCGGGAGTGAAACACATGTTGTGGGAGCAGGCGGCAATGGTCAGAAATTCAGCTGGAGCGGGATTAAGAAAACAGCCGAATGCCGGACATTCTGGTCGATTAAGAAATCCCGGCCGGGGGCATTTTTTTTAGGTCCAAAAAGAGGACATGTCCGGGGAAAAGAGGACGTATGGTCACCCTATATATCACTATATTTCTTTTTTTGAAATACTTTATTTATTAGATTTTTCCTTAAACATATCAAAAGTATACAACACATATAAATCAACACATATTCACTCACATATAACTTACCCAACATCCATTTAAAAAAATGGAGAAAAAAAACAGTAGACAATATGTATAAAACAAAAGTGGGGGGTATGAATAGCTCAATTAACAATTTCTCTCAATGGATCAATTCAACCACTTCCTGTAGAATCAATATCACCAAAGTAATTTAAAAAAGGTTGCCATATCTCAGAAAAGTTTTCCTCTTTATTTTTTAAGAATAATCTGATTTTCTCTAGCTCCAAATGTTTCATTATATCCCTCATCAGATTTACATATGTGGGGGCAGCTTTCTGTTTCCAGTTTAACAATATTAATCTTCATGCTAGTAGGCAAATAAATGAAATTATATTTTGTTCGGCCCTGTTTTTAGATTCTCAGATTCAACAATACCTAAAACCGCCATCAGGGGATCTAGATCAATAGGCCTTTGTAATATTCTTGACAATGTCCGAAAAATACTTCTCCAGTAGGATGATAATTTTGGGCAGCTCCAAAACATATGGGCCAGTGATGCCGGTGCACACCCACAACGATCACATGAAGGGTCTACATTTGGGAATATCTTACTGAGCTTTTGTTTAGACCAGTGTAAACGATGTATTACTTTAAACTGTAAGAGTCCGTGTCTTGCACAAACTGATGAGCCATGAATCTATTTAAGGGTTGCCTCCCATTGCTCCTCTGTAATTTCAACATCCAAGTCTTCCACCCTGGAGGACTTTAAGTGTTCTAGAGTCGATGTGCTTGTCAAATGGAATAGTGCTTCATATATACAGTATGTACCTGAGTCTGCCTTTCGCCTTGCTGAGATCCAGTATCTTAAGTTTGTCTGTGTAGTAATGTAGGCGAACGAGTATGGCGCAGGGTCTCTCTCCAGCCGTCGGCCCACGGAGCTAGAGTTCTTTGCACCAAGCACATCAGGAAAAAATTCTGTTAGGAATCTGATAATGTTCCCACCTTCGGCTCCTTCTTTAATGCCCACCAGACGAATGTTTTGCCTCCTGTTTTCTAGATCCAGGCATTTGTCCTGTAATTTCTTACATTCTTTAGCGATCGCATGATGTGATTGTTCCAAAGCTGTTACTCTAGCTATTGTTTTGATGAGTTGTGTTTTTCCATTTCCTCGACATTACAGACGTGCTAGCTCACCATGTATAGCATGAATGTCCGCTTTCGTTTCTTTGCGCAGGGAGGAAATGTTTGCTTTGATATCATTAAACGATGTCGCAATCTCAGCTTTTAGCTGCACTAGCACTGCTTCCCTGGATATTTGCAATTCCTCTCTTAATGTAACAAGATTGAATTCGCCGGTGTAGTTTCTTGTGTGGACTCCATTACTTTATCCGCCACCTTTGGACTGCTGACTGAGAAGGGTTTTCAGATTTTTTAAAATCTGTTTCACTTTTCCCTTCCGTAAGTTTCTCATCATAGCAGAAGTCTTGTTGTTAGGATACTTATATTATATTTGGCCTTTGCGTTATCAACATTTGAGGGCTCAGATTACTATACTAGTGTATTATCTTGGCAGAGCTCCTCACTTTCAGCCTACTCCATTGCGCGGAAACCGTAACCCCTCATTTCACTGTATTTCTGAAGGAAATCGACTGTCTTTTGGATTTTGGATGTCTTTTTTAAAGAAAAAAACAAAACAAAACAGCGCACCTAGACTCAACCAGGTCTAGGCTTTCATGTTTTACTCAACCTCAGTCTAAGAAATTTTCCCCATATTATTTCACTCCTCCCGCCTATTCACACTCCAGTCCAGCGGGTGGTGGTAAGACACTTGCATTTGTTTGCCAAACACCATTAAAACTCAGAGGAAGAAGATTCGTTTCACCGTGCTCTCAGTTATTTTGTTGTGATGCTGGTTTAATACAAACGGTTAGAAATGTTTGTTTCTGTAAATAGAAAAATACAGTTTTTGAATCAGGTCAGTAAATACCTGTAATATTCTCATCATCACAGTCGTGACTAAGTTGAGAAACAAAACAACAGAGAGCGTGGTGAAACTAAACTTCTTCCTCTGAGGTTTAATGGTGTTTGGCAAAGAAACGGATGTGTCTTAGCGCCACCCACTGGACTGGAGTGTGAAGTGGCGAGAAGAGCTTAATAATACGGGGAAAATTACTTAGTGTGTGTACAAGGTGCACTGATTTGTTTTCCTTTTAAAAAGCCGATCTGCACAAATAAATGAAAATAACTTAGAATTATAGACTCTCATGATATTTGATCAACACCAACAGTCTTCGTGAATGAGGATTAGAAGAGAAAAATAAGAAAAATCGAATATTTCAGTTAAAATCACACAAGGTTCCCTAATAGTTAAGGGACATTCCACCGAATGGTTTTGCTTCCAAAACTCTTCCAAAAATAACTAAATTTTTTTAAAAGACTGAATCTAGGAGTCACGTGACACGCTCGAGGTGGATGGCAGCGTAGTTTAACTCTGCTTGCAGCAGCACAGTTTATTTATCCTTATTGATAATTGTAAGCGGCTAAATCGAAAACTTTTGATCTCTAAGAATTAGAGAAGTGCTTTAGCTACAGAAATATGGCTTGTAGGCAGAAAACAGTAACAATCGAGCATAAAAAAGGCTCTGAGAGGTGGCGATGCAACTCTAAATGTCTCCGGCGATGACAGTGCAGCAGCTCCTCCAACTGATGCTGACAAATCCCCCGCGAGTAAAGGCAACGTAGCCGAGGACATCGCAAGCATCTTTAACATTTGAAAGTGCTTTGCGCGTGGGTGGGGCAAGGAAATGCAAACGTCTATGGAAGCGAAACTGTCAGCGCTAATGGAAAGAATTAGTGATATCGACGCGAGAGTGGAATTTCTGGGGGCAAAAGACAGGGATCTGCAATTCAACCCTACCGCTTGGAAGGCCGAAATTGAGGTTCTTCGAGATAAACTGATGGACGTGGAAGATAGAAGCAGGCGGAATAATCTGAGATTTGTAGGAATACTGGAGGGCAGTGAAGGGACAGACATGAAGGCCTTTCTCGAAGAGATCCTACCTCAGCTGCTAGGCATTCCAACTCCGTCACACGGTTGGGATATTGAACGCGCGCACAGAGCACTCAGCCGAATGATAGACCCCGAGTTGTTATTGCGAGATTCATGTGCTCCGGGACAAGGGACCTCACCCTACAGGGATCCAGAGAGAAGAGGCAGCTGCAGCGGAACGGTAATTCCGTTCTGATTTTTCCAGATTTCTCAAGGATTACACAGGAGAAACGGAATGCCTTTAAAGGGATAGTTCACCCAAAAATGAAAATTCTGTCATCATTTACTCACCCTCATGTCGTTCCAAACCTGTACGAGTTGCTTTCTTATGTTGAACACAAAAGAACACAAAAGAAGATATTTTGAAGATTGCTGGTAATCAAACAGTTGGTGGTTGCCATTGACTTCCATAGTAGGAAAAAAATACTATGGAAGTCAATGGCAACCACCAACTGTTTGATTACATGATCGTCAGATCAAGTTTGCTCTGCTCTTCCCAGCAATGCTCAGGATCGATTTAAAATATGGTCTTAAGCGATTTAACGATTCAAAGAAAGTCATGACCTTCATTTGTAGTATCTAAACACTGTCATGGCTTTGTGTTCTACTTAATTTTTTTACTGGATTAATAATATACTAATTGTTCCCCCTTCTTACTTGTTCGAGAATAGATCATGTTTAAACTGTTTAAATTGTCTTTTTATAATGGCCTGTTTTTTTCTGGGGGGTTTTACCTTTTTTTCTCAACTTGGCTGGAGTTTGGACTACCAAGATTTCAGTTGTCAGTTTAGAAAAGGTTGGTGATAAGAAAAATCACTTAAAACAACAACAACAATAATAAGAAAGAAAAAGTATCAACAAGAAGAATACGCCATGGCAAACAAATGTGTCTTTAGCTGTACTTTAAAAACAATTACAGAGTCAGCGTCCCTGGCATGTAAAGGTAAGCTATTCCAAAGTCTTGGCGCTACTGCTGCAAATGCACAATCCCCTTTCTGGCTCAACTTAGTCCTTGGAATTTTAAGTAAATTTTGAGTTGTTGATCTTAATGTTCTTCCACTCTGATACTCAATTAGCAGCTCTGATAAATAAGTAGGTGCAAGGCCATGCAAAGACTTAGGCCTTGTCCACACGAGGGTTAACACATACGTGGTTTGGCCGTTCGTCCACATGCAAACGCAGCACCAGGTCATTGAAACCAAACATTTTTGAAATCGCCTGCCAGTGTGAAGATTTTCAAAAACTCTGATTTCAGTGTTATCGTGTAGACAGCGAAACCAGAGTTTTTGGCTTGTGACATCGGAGCCTGCACTATCATCTCCGCCTACTGGAAACTTTTTCAGGCTTCTGATTGGCCAACATGGCTTTACAGTTGAGATTATATCGCCACCTGTTGGTTTGGCATGTTCTTGACAGTGCTTCACAGCATGCGTTTGCATTTTCATGTGGACGGAGATTTGTTTTTTAAACGGAAGAAGTAAAAACTCTGTTTTTAAAAATACCTGTGTACCTGTGGACATGGCCTTATACACTAATAAAAGAAGCTTAAAATCAATCCTATACTGTACCGGAAGCCAGTGTAGAGAAATGTGTTCACATTTTTTAAATATTCATTAACAGTCTTACGGCAGCATTTTGAACCTTCTGCAGCCGCAAGATAGATACTTGAATAATACTCTTGTATAACGAATTACAGTAATCAAGTCTTGATGATATAAGAGCATGAATTGCAATTTCAAGACTCTTGAATGTCAGACATGATTTAATCTTGGCCAGATTTCTCAAATGAAAAAAACTTGATTTTACCACATGATTGATCTGAGTGTTCAACTTCAGGGAGCTATCAATACAAAAAGTTTTTAACGTGTTCTTTGACATACAAAGACAATGGGCCAAAATTAGTCTTTACTTCATCGCTGGCTCCTCTGGGGCAGAACACCACAACCTCTGTCTTTTTCTCATTGAGATATAAAAAATTAGAGGCCAGCCATGTTTTTAGATCAGAGAGGCATGACATAAGGTGTTCTAATCTATTACCATTTGTTAAAGGGGTCATATGATACGATATTTTCCTTTCTCTTTGGAGTGTTACAAGCTGATTGTGCATAGATAAGATCCCTGAAGTTTCAAAGACTAAAGTCTCAAAACCAAAGTAAATATTCTTTATCAAAGTTAAGACTCTGCCACGCCCCCCTAAAACGGCGTTCTAACACGACCCCCACATATCTACCTCACTATGTAGAAATACGTCTTCTCAATAAATTAGATGTCGTGGAAAAGTTCCTTTATTTCAGTAATTCAACTTAAATTGTGAAACTCGTGTATTATATAATTTCAATGCACACAGACTGAAGTAGTTTTTTTGGTTCTTTTAATTGTGATGATTTGGGCTCACATTTAACAAAAACCCACCATTCACTATCTCAACAAATTAGATATGTTGACATGCAATCAGCTAATCAACTCAAAACACCTGCAAGGTTTCCTGAGCCTTCAAAATGGTCTCTCAGTTTGGTTCACTAAGCTACACAATCATGGGGAAGACTTCTGATCTGACAGTTGTCCAGAAGACGATCATTGACACCCTTCACAAGTAGGGTAAGCCACAAACATTCATTGCCCAAGAAGCTGGCTGTTCACAGAGTGCTGTATCCGAGCATGTTAACAGAGAGTTGAGTGGAAGGGAAAAGTGTGGAAGAAAGATGCACAACCAACCGAGAGAACCGAAGCCTTATGAGGATTGTCAAGCAAAACGATTCAAGAATTTGAGTGAACTTCACAAGGAATGGACTGAGGCTGGGGTAAAAGCATCAAGAGCCACCACACACAGACGTGTCAAGGAATTTGGTTACAGTTGTCGTATTCCTCTTGTTTAGCCACTCCTGAACCACAGACAACACAGAGGCGTCTTAC